>CAWUFW010019894.1:0-169870 GCA_963921515.1 Calotriton arnoldi
TTTTTTTAAAAAGTATGGTTAGAATTACTTTTCAGGACCAGTACTGGGCTGAAAGATACAGCACTGAGGTCTCTCCTGATAACAGGTGAGTAAATCGGAATTCGTATTTCGGCTGATTTTAGAGGAATATTTGCACAATGGTGAAGGGAGGGGGCGGGTGGTATCTGTGACATCTGTGCAAACGCGCCCCGTGGCGCGTTTTAAGTTGGGGGATTAAGTCCCCTTGAATCCTGAGGGTCCCTAGGGGCCAACTAGCCCACCAGGAACCTCCAATATGCGCCAGGGGGCTGCGTTGCAGAGACGTGTAGAGAGGCCACACCCCTTTTTACACCTCTCTGCAACGCAGCTCTGTGGCGCTTTCTGGATCTACCTGTTGGGCTAGTTGGCCCCCAGGGACCCTCAGGATTGAAGGGGATTTAATTCCCCATCTTAAAACGCGCCACGGGGCCTGTTTGCACACATGTCACCTGAAGCCCCGCCCCCTCCCTTCACCACTGTGCAAACGCGCCCGTGGCGCGTTTTAAGTTGGGGATTAAGTCCCCTTGAATCCTGAGGGTCCCCGGAGTCCAACTAGCCCACCATATACCTCCAAAGCGCCACAGAGCTGCGTTGCAGAGAGGTGTAAAAGGGGTGTGGCCTCTCTACACGTCTCTGCAACGCAGCCCCCTGGCGCATATTGGAGGTTCCTGGTGGGCTAGTTGGCCCCCAGGGACCCCCAGTATTCAAGGGGATTCGTTCCCCTCTGCAAACGCGCCAGGGGGCGCGTTTGCAGAGTGGTGAAGGAAGGGGCGGGGCCTGCGGGCCCGATCGTTTTTTTTTTTTTTGTCCCCTGAAGGGGGGCTGTGTGGCCCCCCTTCCTTTTTTCTCTTTTTGGGCCCTGGGGACCCCATCCCCCAGGGCCTTACCCCTTTTTTTAAATTACAAAAAAAAAAAAAAATGGGAAGGGGGCCGCGTGGCCCCCCTTCCCTGGGCCTGTATTGGCCCCGGGGACCCCATCCCCCGGGGCATGGCCTCTATATTTATTATTTTGAGGGGGCAGCGTGGCCCCCTCCTCTGGCCATTTTAAGGCCCCGGGGACCCCATCCCCGGGGCCGGCCTTTCCATTTTTTTTTAAACATTTTTTTTTCTCTTTTTTGGAGAGGGGGTCGCGTGGCCCCCTCCCGAGCCACTACTTGCCCCGGGGACCCCATCCCCCGGGGCTGGCCCTCTCCGTTGGGGACTGTGGGGGGTCCGCAATCCCCCACAGTCCCGCCGGCTCCCACGTCCCTTGGGAGCCGGCATTGCTGTTCCACATGGGGAGCAGCTAACATGCTGCTCCCCATGTGGAAAAGCAATCGCTTTGGATATTGGAAGAGAGAGCAGGTTTCCCTGCTCTCTCTTCCAATATCCAAAGCAGTTTGCTATGGCAGGACGGGAGCCGCGAGGCTCCCGTCCTGCCATAGCAAACTACAGTGTCCCGGGGGTAGGCACCCCGGGACACTGCAGGAGCCGGCCCTGGGGGGTGGTGGTCCCCAGGGCCATCAAGGGCTCCAGGAGGGGGGCCGCGCAGCCCCCCTCCCATTCAGTACTCTGCCCCGGGGAGGTACATTAAATTATCCCCCCCCCACCATGCCCCCGGGACTTGGGCCACCCGGGGGCCAATTAACATCGAAGCGCGGGAGACCGCGCTTCATTTTTTTTTTCGGCAGGATTCGCGCACCCTGAGCGCATCCTGCCGATTTAAAAAAAAAAAAATGCTTTTTGCCCAGGGGGTCCTTGTGGGACCCCTGAGCAGGCCTAGGGGTTAGGGTGTTTCTACCCTGCCCCCTTTGTGCGTTTTGCGCACTTGTTTCTTTTTTTTCTCGGCGGGATACGCGCACCCTAAGCGCATCCCGCCGATTTAAAAAAAATCTTTTTCTGCCCAGGGGTCCTTGTGGGACCCCTGAGCAGACCTAGAGGTCAGGGTGTTTCTACCCTGCCCCCTTTTGCGCCTTGCGCACTTGTTTCTGTCCTCGGTTCTACCGAGTGACAAAATGGCTGCCAACATTTCCTGAATCGGAATGTTGACAGCCAGCTGACAACCAATTAACATGCAGCTCGTGATCGGGACGGTGCGCGCAGGGTGCGCTGAGGGTGCAGCGGATCCGACGTGCCCATAGATATATATGTGACTTTACTTGTGAATTTCTCAGGAACTACTGAACGGATTTACACCATTTAAGCAAAGGCACCAGTCTGAACCAAGGGCTACCTCTTTGCCAAATTTGGTGTAATTCCGTTCAGCAGTTCGGGCTGTAGCTGCGACTAAAGGTTCCTATGGAAAAATGAATGGGGAAAACGCGTTTTGGGACCCCCTTTTTCTCGGCCCCCGCTTCACGTATCACCCCGAGACTTTGAGGGTAGGAGCGGAGCGGAGCGCCCCAACAAGTTGGAAACTTTCACGAAGATTCGTCAACCGGCGCCAACGTTATTTCAAATAGAATGTCGCGGATTTCCTATGGATAATAGGTTGTAACTATAACTATCTACTGGCGACCGCCAGTAGATAATATATATATATATGTGTGTATATATATATATATATATATATGTGTGTAAATATATATATATATATATATGTGTGTGTGTATATATATATATATATATTCAACAAATGCCCGAAAGCTTGAGAATGCACTCGACAGCCAATGAACACCTTCCGGTATTAATTCAAATTTGGAAACCAGCATCTGTGTTCCAGGTTAAAAGTCTTTATTTGCCAACGCGTTTCGAGGCTCCAGCTTCTTCTTCACAGGCAGCTTTGATCTACGGCACAAAAGTTCCAATTAGTTGCATGCTTTGTTTATATATACTCCCCCAGTGGGCTACGCTTAGTGCGATTAATTTTTAAAGCATGCTGGGACATGTGGTCCACATTGGATCAGTTATTACTCTCAGTGAGTTCTGTGCCACAGTCATCTCTTTATAGCTTTTCACATACCCCCAGTGGGCCCCAGGATACAGCGCAGGTTCATTGTTCCACATTAGCTGTGCTGCTAGATCGGTTTCGACACAGTTCCAAACCACGCAGCCTCTCGTCTTCAGGGATGGTGCAATTCTCCACGGTAGGGCAGCCGTGTGGTAAATTATTCAACAAACGCCCGAAAGCTTGAGAATGCACTCGACAGCCAATGAACACCTTCCGGTATTAATTCAAATTTGGAAACCAGCATCTGTGTTTCAGGTTAAATGTCTTTATTTGCCAGCGCGTTTCGAGGCTCCAGCCTCTTCTTCACAGGCAGCTTTGATCTACGGCACAAAAGTTCCAATTAGTTGCATGCTTTGTTTATATATACGCCCCCAGTGGGCTACGCTTAGTGCGATTACTTTTTAAAGCATGCTGGGACATGTGGTCCACATTGGATGAGTTATTACTCTCAGTGAGTTCTGTGCCACAGTCTTCTCTTTATAGCTTTTCACATATCCCCAGTGGGCCCCAGTATACAGCGCAGGTTCATTGTTCCACATTAGCTCTGCTGCTAGATCGGTTTTGACACAGCTCCAAACCACGCAGCCTCTCGTCTTCAGGGATGGTGCAATTCTCCACGGCAGGGCAGCCGTGTGGTAAATTGTTCAACAAACGCCCAAAAGCTTGAGAATGCACTCGACAGCCAATGAACACCTTCCGGTATTAATTCAAATTTGAAAACCAGCATCTGTGTTCCAGGTTAAAAGTCTTTATTTGCCAACGCGTTTGGAGGCTCCAGCCTCTTCTTCACAGGCAGCTTTGATCTACGGCAAAAAAGTTCCAATTAGTTGCATGCTTTGTTTATATATACGCCCCCAGCTGGAACCTTTCCGAGCCGATTTAGCAGCGTGGAGGATTTTTACATTTCAAGACCGTTTTCTCCACTCTGAGGCCCACTGGAGGGTCGAAATTAACTTTAAAAGCGGATACTGTGTCAGAACTCGGACCCCACTGGAGGGGATTTATTAATAGCACTACAATTCCCAGCATGCAGGAACAATCGGGCTCACCTGGGAGCAGCATGCAAATGGAATATAAATAGATTTGTTGTGCGCAGCTGTGAACTGACAGCTTTCCCTATGATTAAGGGGCAGAGGCCCCGAAACGCGTCAGGGAGTAATGGATTTTAATTTAGAAAGAAGAAGCTGGTCTTGTCAAATAAAGTTCATGTTGAACAATCCTTCAAGGAGTGGCGTCCTGAATCTCAGGGCATCTTTTTGAATATATATATATGTATGTATGTATGTATATTACCTACTGGCAGTCGCCAGTAGGTAGTTATAGTTAGGATGTAGTTTCCATAGGAAGACATTTTTCATTTACTAATAACTTTGGCAACGTTTGAGGAATCCTTCCGGATTTCCAAACGAATACGCCAGTCACTTCAGCTGCTGTCTAGTACATTTTGGGGTGATCTGTCAAGTGGGGGCAGAGAAAAAGGGGGGGTCACAAAATGCCTTTTCTCCATGTTAATTTTTATAGAAAACTTTAGACACTGCTGCAGCTCGAACTGCTGAAAGTAATTACACCAAATATTGCAAAAAGGTAGCTCTTTGTCCAGAAAGTGACCTTTTTGTTAAATGATGTAAATCCGTTCACTAGTTGTGGAGAAATGTAAAGAAATTCTCAGTTGTATATCTAGGGTCACGAAGGATCCGCGAACCCTCCTGAGCTCATGCCTGAGATCTGATTGGCTGCCAACACTTCAAACCAGGAAGAGTTGGCAGCCATCTTGTGACTTGGTTAAACTGAGTCACCAGAAAAAACCTTTTGAAAAAAGAAAAGCGGGCAGGGTAGAAATACCCTGACCCCCAATGCCTCTTGAGCAAAAAACATCCTTAAAAAAACAATTTGGTGGGAATCGCAGTGGATCCGTTAAACCCGCTGACATTTTTTTTAAAATGAAGCACGGGTTCCCGCACTTTGTTTAATTAGGCCTCAGGATGGGACAGGTCCTGGGGGCAATTAAAAATAATGATGGGGTCCTGTGCGGGAATCCTGCTGCCCCGGCGATCGCCACCTCCCCTGGGCTAAAGATAAAGGAAATGAGGGAGCCATGCAGCCCCCACAGTCCCGGGGACTGCCACCTGCCCAGGGCTACATTGATTAATAATGCATGGGAGGATCTGCCCTCCCATGCAGCCCCGGGAGCGCCACCTCCCCAGGGCTAATTCAAAACAACAATTCAAAACATGCAGCCCCCATGCAGACCTAGGGACCGCCACCTCCCAGGGCACAAATTAAATTACTGAGGTGGTCCGTTGTGGACCCCTGGGGACCACCACCTATGTGATCAAAGGAGGGGGCCACATGGCCCCCCTCCAGGAACCCTAGATGGCCCTGGGTACCACCATCCCCCAGGGCTGGCTCCAGCAATGTCCTGGGGTGCTCACCCCCTGGACATTGCTATGGCTTGAGGGAGCACTGCTCCTCATATTTCTGTCTGGGATTACCGTGCCGGCACAAATTACCTACTACCCAATGTTTCCCTCGGTCTCTCCGAGTAAAATGATACCTCACTTGTGCGGGTGGGCCAAGGGCCTGCGACTGGGTTGGGGCCAACAAGACAGGGATTGAGGGGATAGCACAGCAGGCTCTAAGCGCTATATTTTTTTATATGCGTTTTGAGGCTGACTCTGCATTAGACACCCACACAAGTGAGGTATCATTTTTATTGGAAGACTGAGTAGAACTCTGGGTGATAGGACATTTGTTCCAGCTTCTTCTTCACAGGCAGCTTTGATCTACGGCACAAAAGTTCCAATTAGTTGCATGCTTTGTTTATATATACGCCCCCAGTGGGCTACGCTTAGTGCGATTCATTTTTAAAGCATGCTGGGACATGTGGTCCACATTGGATCAGTTATTACTCTCAGTGAGTTCTGTGCCACAGTCATCTCTTTATAGCTTTTCACATACCCCCAGTGGGCCCCAGGATACAAGGCAGGTTCATTGTTCCACATTAGCTGTGCTGCTAGATCGGTTTCGACACAGTTCCAAACCACGCAGCCTCTCGTCTTCAGGGATGGTGCAATTCTCCACGGCAGGGCAGCCATGTGGTAAATTATACTACAAACGCCCGAAAGCTTGAGAATGCACTCTACTGCCAATGAACACCTTCCGGTATTAATTCAATTTTGGAAACCAGCATCTGTGTTCCAGGTTAAACGTCTTTATTTGCCAACGCGTTTCGAGGCTCCAGCCTCTTCTTCACAGGCAGCTTTGATCTACGGCACAAAAGTTCCAATTAGTCGCATGCTTTGTTTATATATACGCCCCCAGTGGGCTACGCTTAGTGCGATTAATTTTTAAAGCATGCTGGGACATGTGGTCCACATTCGATCAGTTATTACTCTCAGTGAGTCCTGTGCCACATACCCCCAGTGGGCCCCAGGATACAGCGCAGGTTCATTGTTCCACATTAGCTGTGCTGCTAGATCGGTTTCGACACAGTTCCAAACCACGCAGCCTCTCGTCTTCAGGGATGGTGCAATTCTCCACGGCAGGGCAGCCGTGTGGTAAATTATTCAACAAACGCCCGAAAGCTTGAGAGTGCACTCAACAGCCAATGAACACCTTCCGGTATTAATTCAAATTTGGAAACCAGCATCTGTTTTTCAGGTTAAATGTCTTTATTTGCCAACGCGTTTCGAGGCTCCAGCCTCTTCTTCACAGGCAGCTTTGATCTACGGCACAAAAGTTCCAATTAGTTGCATGCTTTGTTTATATATACGCCCCCAGTGGGCTACGCTTAGTGCGATTACTTTTTAAAGCATGCTGGGACATGTGGTCCACATTGGATCAGTTATTACTCTCAGTGAGTTCTGTGCCACAGTCTTCTCTTTATAGCTTTTCACATACCCCCAGTGGGCCCCAGTATACAGCGCAGGTTCATTGTTCCACATTAGCTCTGCTGCTAGATCGGTTTTGACACAGCTCCAAACCACGCAGCCTCTCGTCTTCAAGGATGGTGCAATTCTCCACGGCAGGGCAGCCATGTGGTAAATTGTTCAACAAACGCCCAAAAGCTTGAGAATGCACTCGACAGCCAATGAACACCTTCCGGTATTAATTCAAATTTGAAAACCAGCATCTGTGTTCCAGGTTAAAAGTCTTTATTTGCCAACGCGTTTGGAGGCTCCAGCCTCTTCTTCACAGGCAGCTTTGATCTACGGCAAAAAAGTTCCAATTAGTTGCATGCTTTGTTTATATATACGCCCCCAGCTGGAACCTTTCCGAGCCGATTTAGCAGCGTGGAGGATTTTTACATTTCAAGACCGTTTTCTCCACTCTGAGGCCCACTGGAGGGTCCAAATTAACTTTAAAAGCGGATATTGTGTCAGAACTCGGACCCCACTGGAGGGGATTTATTAATAGCACTACAATTCCCAGCATGCAGGAACAATCGGGCTCACCTGGGAGCAACATGCAAATGGAATATAAATAGATTTGTTGTGTGCAGCCGTGAACTGACAGCTTTCCTTATGATTAAGGGGCAGTGGCCCCGAAACGCGTCAGGGAGTAATGGATTTTAATTTAGAAAGAAGAAGCTGGTCTTGTCAAATAAAGTTCATGTTGAACAATCCTTCACGGAGTGGCGTCCTGAAGCTCAGGGCATCTTTTTGAATATATATATATATGTATGCAGTCGCCAGTAGGTAGTTATAGTTAGGATGTAGTTTCCATAGGAAGACATTTTTTCATTTACTAATAACTTTGGCAACGTTTGAGGAATCCTTCCGGATTTCCAAACGAATACGCCAGTCACTTCAGCTGCTGTCTAGTACGTTTTGGGGTGATCTGTCAAGTGGGGGCAGAGAAAAAGGGGGGTCACAAAATGCCTTTTCTCCATGTTAATTTTTATAGAAAACTTTAGACACTGCTGCAGCTCGAACTGCTGAAAGTAATTACACCAAATATTGCAAAAAGGTAGCTCTTTGTCCAGAAAGTGACCTTTTGTTAAATGATGTAAATCCGTTCACTAGTTGTGGAGAAATGTAAAGAAATTCTCAGTTGTATATCTAGGGTCACGAAGGATCCGGGAACCCTCCTGAGCTCATGCCTGAGATCTGATTGGCTGCCAACACTTCAAACCAGGAAGAGTTGGCAGCCATCTTGTGACTTGGTTAAACTGAGTCACCAGAAAAAACCTTTTGAAAAAGAAAGCGGGCAGGGTAGAAATACCCTGACCCCCAATGCCTCTTGAGAAAAAAACATCCTTAAAAAAACAATTTGGTGGGAATCGCAGTGGATCCGTTAAACCCGCTGACATTTTTTTTAAAATGAAGCACGGGTTCCCGCACTTTGTTTAATTAGGCCTCAGGATGGGCCAGGTCCTGGGGGCAATTAAAAATAATGATGGGGTCCTGTGCGGGAATCCTGCTGCCCCGGCGATCGCCACCTCCCCTGGGCTAAAGATAAAGGAAATGAGGGGAGCCATGCAGCCCCCCACAGTCCCGGGGACTGCCACCTGCCCAGGGCTACATTGATTAATAATGCATGGGAGGATCTGCCCTCCCACGCAGCCCCGGGGAGCGCCACCTCCCCAGGGCTAATTCAAAACAACAATTCAAAACATGCAGCCCCCATGCAGACCTAGGGACCGCCACCTCCCAGGGCACAAATTAAATTACTGAGGTGGTCCGTTGTGGACCCCTGGGGACCACCACCTATGTGATCAAAGGAGGGGGCCACATGGCCCCCCTCCAGGAACCCTAGATGGCCCTGGGTACCACCATCCCCCAGGGCTGGCTCTAGCAATGTCCTGGGGTGCTCACCCCCTGGACATTGCTATGGCTTGAGGGAGCACTGCTCCTCATATTTCTGTCTGGGATTACCGTGCCGGCACAAATTACCTACCACCCAGCGTTTCCCTCGGTCTCTCCGAGTAAAATGATACCTCACTTGTGCGGGTGGGCCAAGGGCCTGTGACTGGGATGGGGCCAACAAGACAGGGATTGAGGGGATAGCACAGCGGGCTCTAAGCGCTATATTTTTTTATATGCGTTTTGAGGCTGACTCTGCATTAGACACCCACACAAGTGAGGTATCATTTTTATTGGAAGACCGAGTAGAACTCTGGGTGATAGGACATTTGTTCCGGCGGGGTGATCCCAGTCAGAAATGTAGGGGAAATGCGATTTTGTTTGCTAAATTTGAGGTTTGCAGGGGATTTTGGGAAAGAAAACATTGGGGGAACCAAGCAAGACCCACATCCCTGGACTCCTCAGGGTCTCTAGATTTCAGAAATGTCTTGGTTTGGTAGGTTTTCCTGGAAGCCCACCGAGCCTGGGACCAAAAATGCAGGTGAATCCTTTGCAAAACAAATCCTTTATGTGGTCATTATTTTTGAAGTCTCAACAGTACATTTTGGGGCACTTTTCCAGTCGCAGGCTCTAATCCTAACCACACAAATGAGGTACCATTTGTATAGGGAGACATGTGGGAATGCCTTGTGGGTGGAAGTTTGTGTCTTCCTGCAGATTCTAATACTTTCCATCACATAAATATGAGGAAAATATGTTTCTTTTTACAAAGTTTGAAGTTTGCAAGGGATTCTGGGTAACAGAACCTAGTGAGAATCACACAAGTCACCCCATCCTGGCTTCCCCTGGGTGTCTAGTTTGCAAAAATGTGCAGGCTTACTAGGTGTCCCTAGGTGATGGCTGAGCTAGGGTCCAAAATCCACAGCTAGGCACATTGTGAAAAAAGGATCAGTTTTCTGTGGAAATATGTGATGTGTCCACAATGCATTTTGGGATGTTTCCTGTCATGGGCACTAGGTTTACCCACACAAGTAAGGTACAATTTTTCTTGGGAGACTTGGGGGAATGCTGGGTGGGTAGAAGATTATGGCTCCCCGCAGATTCCAGAACTTTCCATTACAGAAATGTGAGGAAAATGTGTTTTCTATTGATAAAGTTTGAGGTTTGCAAGGGATTCTGGGTAGCAGAAGCTGGTGAGAGGCACACAAGTCACCCCATCCTCGATTCCCCTGAGTGTCTAGTTTTCAAAAATGTACATGTTTGCTAGGTTTCACTAGGTGCCGGAAACGCTAGGGCCCAAAATCGACAGCTAGGCATATTACAAAAAAAGGTCAATGCCTAGTGGGCTTTCTGCCACTGGGGGGATCGGGGGCTATTGCCCTGATATGCCCCGAAGGGGGGCAGAAAGACTGTGACCATATTTGGGATTCTGGCCAACCCCCACACCTACGTATAAAAAAACTGCACAATCCCCGGCTCCTAGTGGGTTCTGTGCCCCTTCCAGGTGGGCCAGATCAGGGGCCATTGCCCCAATCTGCCTCCCGGAGGAGGCAGACAGACTGTGGCTAATTTTTTTGGGGGTTGGGGCATTGGCATGCTCATTTTGGGCAGCCCCCACCCCTATGTATATAAAAAGAAATCCCGGTGCCTAGTGGGCTTTCTGCCCCCCCCAGGGGGGCAGATAAGGTGCTATTGCCCCCTTCTGCCTCCCGTGGGGGCAGAAAGACTGTGTCATTTGTTTTGGGATAGGGGCATTGGCATGCCCATTCTGTGCAGCCCCCACGCCTGACCTATAAAAAATTACCTCTGGTGTTGAGGGTGCTTTCTGCCCCCCCAGGGGGAAGATTGAGGGCCATTGTCCCCATCTGCTGGCAATTTTCTATTGGGGGAGCAAAGGCCTTAGCCCAAGGGGCCGCTCCCCCTCCCTGGTCCCTAGTGGGTGGATCCCTGCTTGGGATGGCCCTCCTGGGGCGATCCCCAAGCAGGGATCAACTAGGGAAGGGTACCATTGGAAAGGGGAGATTCTACTCTTTCCAACAATACCTCTCCCACGTCATTTCGGTGCTCGGGGAGCTGAGATAGCCCCACGAGCACCAAAGCTGTGAAACTGAAACTAAGTTTCAGTTTCATTTCCAGTGTAATGACGTCAGCAGGTTATGCGCGCGATCGCCATTACATTGGGGAAAAAAAACTCAGTTAGGTTGGGGAAACTCTTGCCCACCACCCAAGACAAAAAGAAAAAAAAGTAAATCCCTCAGCTGTCTCCAGCATAGGGATTTTGTGTTTGGGTGTGCATGACGGAATGGTTCCGTTATGAGCACATGAGCACTGGTGCGCATGATGGAACCATTCCGTCATGAGCACAAAAGGGGTTAAAATAAATGCACTAGTCTGGAACTCATTGACTGCTGTAGTATGTTTCAAATCTAGAGTACCATATATGTACTTCCATCTGACCTTAACAATTCCACAACTTCTGCTTGTTTAAGAAAGGGTTTTGCATGTACACAGTGTTTATCTCAGGTTAACAACCATGTCTCAACAAAACATACAAACAAATGTGTTGTCAAATACCACCTTTAATCCATCTCAAAAACAATGGACTGTCATGATGTCAGTTACAAACCATATCAAACATTACACCAATAGTCTGTGCCAGTGAATCCATCAAATGTCTCAGACTACACCTACATGGAAGGAAGGGATACATCTGACAAATTACAATTGATTAGGCCATATAGCATTAATAAATGCCATCAGCTTGAGCCACATAACCAACATCACCGAAGAAACCCCACATCAATTATACCAATAGACAAACACATGGCAGTACTACACTTTTGATATCAAACCATCATTCCAACACACTGTTCCACTATCTGGTGAAATGTCACCACCAAATGTTAATGGTGTGCCACTAGAGGTATGTACCACAATGATGAGACACATCAACAGCTGCATGCTTGTTACCCACAATGAGGATTTAAGTAATGTGAAGGGAGTTTTGCATGAATAGGCTCCGCTACTGCATGTGGTCAGAGTTTTTGATGGCACAAATATTGCATTAAGTCCAACAGACAAGGAACAATTTCAAAGGATTCCTCAGAACTCCCATCCAATCACTGTGCAAGCTGGCTTGGTACAGGATTTTTACACTCAAAGTCTGTTTGCGTCCTTCCCAGGAACAAGCCATGTCACCCTTGTACTTCAAAATGGAAACATTGGTCTGCAGATGTCACAACTCTGAAATATCCAAATTAAGTTGACAATGTGAAGGTACCTACAACAGAACATCACATTAATAGTACATTTAAAACCATACATATAGAATAATTCAAATAGTCAGTATCTGGGGAACACAGCCTTGCCCAAAAATCTGAGATAAACAATGCTACAGACACTAAAGTTTCATGTGTCAAATCCTTGTTTCAAATGCATCTTTGCCTACTAGTTCTGCAAGCTTGCCCTTCCTTCCATTTTAGCTTAACTTACGTATCTCATCATCACAACAAGAGGTGCTGTAACAGTCACAGTAATGTAAGGTCAAGAAGTTGTTGATGAGATCCTCACGCAAGTCCCCTCCTTCTTCTTCACCACAATCATCTTCATTTGGAATTTCATGGTCTTCACCTGCTGGCTCACCATGGTCTCCACCCTCCGTGAAGTAAGGGATGTTCTGTTGTAGGGCGATGTTGTGGAGCATACTGCAGGATGCAGCAATTTGGCATACCTTCCCGGGTGAGTAGAGGAGGGCACCCCCAGTCTTGTCCTGACAATTGAACCTGTCCTTCAGGATCACAAAGCCCGCTCTATTGGCTGCCATGTTCTTCCATGGGCCTCATTGAAGCGGACTTCCTCTGACGTAGTTGGATTCCTCAGCGGTGCCAACAACCATGGTCGGTTGGGATACGCTGAGACACCTAGATGGAAGGTGGTGGGGCAGGGGTGAGAAAAAAAGAAAATAAACATACCTGTATACGCCACCGCCACCTCTCCTCCATCCTATTCTCACAGCACTGGCAGCACGGAACGTAACCACCCAGGCTTCCAGACTCACCTAGGCAATCACAAAGCTGCTGATGCAGTGTTGTGATTGATCTGAGTGCCATGGTTTGGCACTCAGATCGGGACTTGGAGACTGGGCATGTTATCCAACCAGTCTGTGCAACACAGCCCATGGAGAACATGAAAAGTGCGGAAGATGGTCGGCTACACCGTCATGCGCACTTAGAGAGTGGAAACCACTTCTCCCCTTGCTCTGGCCTGCCCAGCCTGTCCCGCCCTAACATGGCTCTGAGTCCACACTGAAAAATAAAATGATAATAACGTCATGTTATCAACATTTTATTTTTATTTTTTTGCACTGCCCACCTTAGCGGAGGAGATGCCACTACACATAAGTGCAATGTTTGAAATTATACTACTTGACATTACCCATACAGAGTTAGGACAGTTCATACTTACTAACAAGCCAGGCCCACTCTGGTAGGAGTTGTGACATAAGCTGGGGTATGGTGCTGTTCAGCAGTACAAACAAATCTTAGGCAGAACCTGGGAACCAGGCACAAATTTTTGTGATGTACAAATCTGCTAGCCAGACAACTTGCACGTTGATTGAGTGGAAGTGCTTCCTGTTACAGTAAGCTTATTCCCAGTCATGTGCAGGTTTCAAAGCTATATGAGTGCCATCAATGGATCCAATCACATGTGGCATGCCAGCAAATCCATACAACTCTACCTTCACATTTGCCAA
The DNA here is from genome assembly GCA_963921515.1 of Calotriton arnoldi. Taxonomy (NCBI): domain Eukaryota; kingdom Metazoa; phylum Chordata; class Amphibia; order Caudata; family Salamandridae; genus Calotriton; species Calotriton arnoldi. The sequence continues at coordinate 13,505 of CAWUFW010019894.1, forward strand.
ATCCTCACATCTGGGGAACTGGGCGTAGCTGTCAATGTGTAGCATCAAAGAAGAAAGGACTACTCCTAGCACACCACTGAACATTGATTGTGACATAAAACCAGATAAAGACACTGTGTACTGGAATGATCTGATGGCAAAAAATACAGTGCTGCCATTAGTTGCACTATTGGTGGATTACATGCTGGACTTGAGTTGTGAGGCAGGAGATCAGGCTCCAACTGATGACATAAATCCCAGATTGTTTGTCTATTCAGCTGAAGAATTTTAATTACACCCCTGTTTCCATGGTCTGTAGGTCTGGAAATGGGCGGTTCACTGGAGACTGCTTTCTCCTTCCTGTCCCAAGGTACCTATATGTGAAGTGACAACATAACAGTCTAAAGCTCACAGTAACATATGTTCAATAAAAAATCATGTGATACAACATAACTGATGAGCTATTTACTATACATATGTAACATGTTAGTAGTCTCCTGTCCAACATCCCTCAGTAATCCCTATTGGGCACTTTGCATGTGTTTGTAGCATTGATGTGCAAATATTGCCTCACAAAGGTGATACTTGCACCTTTTTATTTATTGTGTGATATTTTTGGGGCAAAATACCATCATAGGCAGTATACACTGCACTGAGCTAATCCAGCGATAATGCCCAGTAACACACAACACAGAGACTGCGTGTTGAGGAAATTACATGGCTATTGATTACTTCCCATGTCAACATGTAACCCCTTCAAATGAGTGGTGGTGACTCATTTAAATTCAAACATCCACTTCTTTCATCCGTTGAGATGGCAGCTGCCTGGCCTCACTCTAGGAACAATCTGACTGTGAATCCGCTGGCAGAAGTCTTAAGCTCAATGGGCGGTTCACCCCACGATGGACACAGACATAGGCTAATGTTGTAGATTGTGATGGTAGTGGGCCAATGGCTGTGTCCATCTCCGCTGATTATCGCGTACATCACATACATGTATGCCGCAGTTTCAAAAATAGCTCGCTTGCCTACAGACACTGCTGCCACCAACACCTACTCTACTTCAGCCACTGCTTGCCATCTCTGGGAGCACTCATGGTAGGCCAAAAAGTAGAGAGGGCTACTGCCTTCTCCGCATAAGAACTGGAAATGCTGGCAGACAAGGTCCTCTTCCGTTATGGCCACCAGAGGAACAGGTGAGTTAGTGACAATATATATAACTCTGTGTAACTCAAACTTTGCCATGTCCACAGGATACATTCTGCCCTTGAGTCACATTATTCGTCTATATGGTGTTGTATCATTTGTAGATCACTACACAAGACAATCATGTTAGCGATTGTTAAGCACTATACATTGTGCATGTGATATCATCATTGTTTGTGAAACATATATAACGTCCTGGATTCCATGTTGGGTGTATGTAGCCAGCTGTGCATTCATACATTTAATGGTACCTGTGATTTTGTTATAACCCTTATGATGCCATATATGACAACATATGCATATCCTTAGCAGCATGAAGACTGTATATACTCTGGCAAGAGCAGCTGAGGATGATGTCAGCAATGTCTCTAGCCACACATATTACTCAGCCTTAATTTGGGCTCTCAGAAAAGTTGTCTGGGAGGTAGCAACATATCACAGTCCCCTTTTGGGTGCTAACCAGCATTGAGTTTGTTTATTGGATGTCCACAAGCAGACCTTTGTGATTGGGATAGGTTGGTAATGTGCTGGATATGGGACATCTGCATGCTCAGCCTGCAGAGTGCAAGGCCTGTCAATGAGCTGTGGCCATTCAGGAGCATGCCCCAGGCTGGGGCATGATGTCTGTGGCAATACAACTGATGCTAAGAGCTATGTCCCTGTAGTTTTCTTTTTTAATGTGTGATCACAAATTGAGTTCTGCCTCCCCAACACTACCACTGCTTCATCTCACATGGACAAACCTTTGCATGTTGAGTGATGTAACCCCGTGACCTGATACTCCTGTCCAGTGCAGATGGTGTTCAAAGTGTGTAATTTTGAAAACACAGGCTCATTACTACCAGCGGTCCATTAACAATATGCAACAATTCATGCTTGCACAGTACCAGGCAAATTAAAAATTTCACACATTCACAGTTCAGATAATTGCTTAGTTAAGAGAAGATGTTGGTTAGGTGAATCAGCAGCTGCCATACATTCAACCAAGCCATGGTGGACCCACTATGGTATGTTGATGGCATCACGGTGAACGTCTCACATATTACAAAAGGTGTCCTGTGAGGCTAGTACATGCTTAATAAGCTGTAGTATTGGTATCATCAAAGGGTAGACATATCCACACCACCCCAGTGAGAATCCTCTCACTGACACACATGGCAGGTCAGTCAAAGTGGGATAAGTGAATGTGGGCCATACCCTGATACCAGTCTCTATGGACTGTAGGCCAAAAGTCAATGTGCCTGCCTTTACAGATGGATATCAAATTTGCCTAAAGTTGAGCAGCCTTCTAAAGCCCACAAGGTTTTGTCAGGTTTCATTGTAGCCAACATCATAGTACATGTAGCTCGCCCCTGGGGGACTTCATGTGAGTGGGGTACATTTGTGATTTTAGGTAATTAACAGATAATGGCATTCAGCAGATTATTACTGAAGTGTATATTGGGGTGTTTGTATATCTCAACATGTGGAATTTACACATGTGTGGTCACTATAGGTTTCAGCCTGTGGCAGATGTAATACACTTGTGTGAAATCAACATTGAATGTACATTAACTTTCACTTACAAAATGTTTGCTTCCTTACTTGTATTTATGCAGGTCAAAGCCCACCTAGAAGGCCATGGCTAAGACGTTGCGGGCCCTGCGGGTCTTCAGGTGGCGTAGCGTCCATTGCCAAAAAAGTGGAAGGACCTGCAACGCTGGACCAAGAATGTCATGGAGGTCCAGCTGGGGCTGTCCTTCCAATGTGTGAGGGGCAGATGCTGCACCCTGACCTCCCTAATGGTCAGCATACTTGTGGGGGCCTATTCCAGATTTGAAGGGCAATTGAGGGCCCAACAGTAGCGACAAGAGGGTCAGTCATGACCAGAGTTATACAAGTGGTCTTAAAACATTTTCCGCTCACAGGCATGATTGTCACCATCTGAACTGTGGCAGGCCCAAATTAAAATGCACAAGAGGAGTACACAAATGTCTAGGTCTGGTGGTAGGTGAATAATGAGGTCCTTTGTCTATGGTCTGTATCAACCTGCTACACAGCAGTGACCAGTCACCTATCCATGAAAGTGACATGGGCTGTCACATGGCTGACTCAAGTGATGATTCATTTCATGTTGTTAAATAACCCGGTTGACCATTGGCACCAACGGGCCAAATGTCTACATTATGTAATGAGTTATGCTTGCTCACTACTGTGTATCATGTGATTGTAGGCCTATCACATGAGACTTAGTATGACGTGCACCTTTGATGCAGTGATTGGACAACACTTCCCATTGGTTAGTCGGGTGTGCATGATAACATAAGTGTGCTTACATCACTGGTGCAATCAGTAATAGGGCCTACATTTTGGCCTGTGAACCTGTTCTTGTAGTTGTTTCATCAGAAATCCTGTGTTCTACATGATGTAACTTCTTTCTTAGTTTGATGTCTGAGTCTTTCAGACATATGTGTGTGTAGGCCACTGAGATTATTTGGTGAGTTAATTGTGTAACTTAAACAGTCAATGTTTTACCACAGCCAGGACTGTGTACACATTATTGTATGTGTCAATTATACCCTGATCCATTACTCATACGTCTATTGGAATGTCCAAATGTTGAAGCTATGAATGACATGATAGGTACTGTAAAATGCTAACACCCTGGGAAAGAACTTGCACTACATGTTGATGTGACACATGAGCCTTGAATGGCAAATTGTCTTTGGCAAATGGTAAGTAGGGATAGAGTGGTCAGACAGTCCAAAGATAGAATGGGGATGTCCTTAGGGCAATGTGGCAACTTATGCTGTGGGCATTTGTTCACTGATCACCCAATTGGACTAAAGTGTCTAAGGTGGGGACCAATACCAAGAGATGCATCTGGATGATGTGGAGTAAACTTCACTCATGGTCTTGTAGCTGTTTGGGGTTATGGCATCACTGTGAGGTTCTGTACTATGTGTTCAGGCTAAAGTCGAAGCCAATGTTTTGAAACTTGGATCTGGTGTAGTCTGTGCACCTTTGAAATGTTTTGTGTTAACATCTCATGGTCAGGTGTGTTACTGCAGATGCAATAAACTGATTTCTATTTACTTTGCAGCACCATCTCAAGCAAGCGAAGGAGAGGGCCAACAAGGGTTGGGAAGCAGATGGCCACACTGGTTCCGGTACTTCCGGCACAGACGGACCCAGTGACCAAGAGGGTGAGTGCAGTGCCATGGAGGAAGCAAGCTCAAGTTCATTTGAGTCATCAGAGTCATCCTCCAGTAGACACTCCCAGGTGGTAGCAGTCCCCACAGGAGATCTAACATGACCTTCCTCTTCCGCCACCCCATGTTCCAGCCCCACCCTTTCAGTTGCTCCTCATCCAGTTGGCCATGCCCGGTCCCCTAAGAGGGGGCCCATCTCCTTCACTCCAGGCACCCCAACCCCTGCCCCTGTTCCCTCCACTGTACTCAGTTAGGAGGCTATTGACCTCCTAAGGCACATCTCTGTGGGTTAGACTGCACTGCTAAATGCCACCCAGGGGCAAGGCAGCCATCTGCAGCAGATGGTGGCCTACCTGGAAGGCATTGTCTGCCCTATAGAGATTGTGTCAGGCCCTGACCTCCTCAATGACTGCAGTCTCCCATCCCCCCAACCTGTTTTCAGCCCCTGCCTCTTACGCATCCCAATCTCCTATTCCCAAACCTGTCCAAAACACATGCACAGATTTGCACGCACCCACCCATACAGACTCAAATAGCACATCCATACACAAGCACAAACATCACAAAAGTCAAACACAGGAAATACACAGACCCCACACCCACCACACTCACAGGCACCTCTACTACCATTGCAAACATCATGACAACACAACAGCCACATACTCCCACCACTCACCCATCACATCCCAACACAGGTCAGGGAAGTCCACACATGCATGCACACCCCACACACCTACCAGCACACCCCCACCCACCACAGACACACCCATACCCATATGCACATCCACCAGCACATCCCTAGACAGGTCCACAGTGAGCACAGCCTCACCATTCATGACTTCCATACCCAGCACTTCAACTGCAGCATAGGGATTTTGTGTTTGGGTGTGCATGACGGAATGGTTCCGTTATGAGCACATGAGCACTGGTGCGCATGATGGAACCATTCCGTCATGAGCACAAAAGGGGTTAAAATAAATGCACTAGTCTGGAACTCATTGACTGCTGTAGTATGTTTCAAATCTAGAGTACCATATATGTACTTTCATATGACCTTAACAATTCCACAACTTCTGCTTGTTTAAGAAAGGGTTTTGCATGTACACAGTGTTTATCTCAGGTTAACAACCATGTCTCAACAAAACATACAAACAAATGTGTTGTCAAATACCATCTTTAATCCATCTAAAAAACAATGGACTGTCATGATGTCAGTTACAAACCATATCAAACATTACACCAATAGTCTGTGCCAGTGAATCCATCAAATGTCTCAGACTACACCTACATGGAAGGAAGGGATACATCTGACAAATTACAATTGATTAGGCCATATAGCATTAATAAATGCCATCAGCTTGAGCCACATAACCAACATCACCGAAGAAACCCCACATCAATTATACCAATAGACAAACACATGGCAGTACTACACTTTTGATATCAAACCATCATTCCAACACACTGTTCCACTATCTGGTGAAATGTCACCACCAAATGTTAATGGTGTGCCACTAGAGGTATGTACTACAATGATGAGACACATCAACAGCTGCATGCTTGTTACCCACAATGAGGATTTAAGTAATGTGAAGGGAGTTTTGCATGAATAGGCTCCGCTACTGCATGTGGTCAGAGTTTTTGATGGCACAAATATTGCATTAAGTCCAACAGACAAGGAACAAGTTCAAAGGATTCCTCAGAACTCCCATCCAATCACTGTGCAAGCTGGCTTGGTACAGGATTTTTACACTCAAAGTCTGTTTGCGTCCTTCCCAGGAACAAGCCATGTCACCCTTGTACTTCAAAATGGCAACATTGGTCTGCAGATGTCACAACTCTGAAATATCCAAATTAAGTTGACAATGTGAAGGTACCTACAACAGAACATCACATTAATAGTACATTTAAAACCATACATATAGAATAATTCACATAGTCAGTATCTGGAGAACACAGCCTTGCCCAAAAATCTGAGATAAACAATGCTACAGACACTAAAGTTTCATGTGTCAAATCCTTGTTTCAAATGCATCTTTGCCTACTAGTTCTGCAAGCTTGCCCTTCCTTCCATTTTAGCTTAACTTACGTATCTCATCATCACAACAAGAGGTGCTGTAACAGTCACAGTAATGTAAGGTCAAGAAGTTGTTGATGAGACCTCACGCAAGTCCCCTCCTTCTTCTTCACCACAATCATCTTCATTTGGAATTTCATGGTCTTCACCTGCTGGCTCACCATGGTCTCCACCCTCCGTGAAGTAAGGGATGTTCTGTTGTAGGGCGATGTTGTGGAGCATACTGCAGGATGCAGCAATTTGGCATACCTTCCCGGGTGAGTAGAGGAGGGCACCCCCAGTCTTGTGCTGACAATTGAACCTGTCCTTCAGGATCACAAAGCCCGCTCTATTGGCTGCCATGTTCTTCCATGGGCCTCATTGAAGCGGACTTCCTCTGACGTAGTTGGATTCCTCAGCGGTGCCAACAACCATGGTCGGTTGGGATACGCTGAGACGCCTAGATGGAAGGTGGTGGGGCAGGGGTGAGAAAAAAAGAAAATAAACATACCTGTATACGCCACCGCCACCTCTCCTCCATCCTATTCTCACAGCACTGGCAGCACGGAACGTAACCACCCAGGCTTCCAGACTCACCTAGGCAATCACAAAGCTGCTGATGCAGTGTTGTGATTGATCTGAGTGCCATGGTTTGGCACTCAGATCGGGACTTGGAGACTGGGCATGTTATCCAACCAGTCTGTGCAACACAGCCCATGGAGAACATGAAAAGTGCGGAAGAGGGTCGGCTACACCGTCATGCGCACTTAGAGAGTGGAAACCACTTCTCCCCCTGCTCTGGCCTGCCCAGCCTGTCCTGCCCTAACATGGCTCTGAGTCCACACTGAAAAATAAAATGATAATAACGTCATGTTATCAACATTTTATTTTTATTTTTTTGCACTGCTCACCTTAGCGGAGGAGATGCCACTACACATAAGTGCAATGTTTGAAATTATACTACTTGACATTACCCATACAGAGTTAGGACAGTTCATACTAACAAGCCAGGCCCACTCTGGTAGGAGTTGTGACATAAGCTGGGGTATGGTGCTGTTCAGCAGTACAAACAAATCTTAGGCAGAACCTGGGAACCGGGCACAAATGTTTGTGATGTACAAATCTGCTAGCCAGACAACTTGCACGTTGATTGAGTGGAAGTGCTTCCTGTTACAGTAAGTTTATTCCCAGTCATGTGCAGGTTTCAAAGCTATATGAGTGCCATCAATGGATCCAATCACATGTGGCATGCCAGCAAATCCATACAACTCTACCTTCACATTTGCCAAATCCTCACATCTGGGGAACTGGGTGTAGCTGTCAATGTGTAGCATCAAAGAAGAAAGGACTACTCCTAGCACACCACTGAACATTGATTGTGACATAAAACCAGATAAAGACACTGTGTACTGGAATGATCTGATGGCAAAAAATACAGTGCTGCCATTAGTTGCACTATTGGTGGATTACATGCTGGACTTGAGTTGTGAGGCAGGAGATCAGGCTCCAACTGATGACATAAATCCCAGATTGTTTGTCTATTCAGCTGAAGAATTTTAATTACACCCCTGTTTCCATGGTCTGTAGGTCTGGAAATGGGCGGTTCACTGGAGACTGCTTTCTCCTTCCTGTCCCAAGGTACCTATATGTGAAGTGACAACATAACAGTCTAAAGCTCACAGTAACATATGTTCAATAAAAAATCATGTGATACAACATAACTGATGAGCTATTTACTATACATATGTAACATGTTAGTAGTCTCCTGTCCAACATCCCTCAGTAATCCCTATTGGGCACTTTGCATGTGTTTGTAGCATTGATGTGCAAATATTGCCTCACAAAGGTGATACTTGCACCTTTTTATTTATTGTGTGATATTTTTGGGGCAAAATACCATCATAGGCAGTATACACTGCACTGAGCTAATCCAGCGATAATGCCCAGTAACACACAACACAGAGACTGCGTGTTGAGGAAATTACATGGCTATTGATTACTTCCCATGTCAACATGTAACCCCTTCAAATGAGTGGCCCTTCAAATGAGTGGTGGTGACTCATTTAAATTCAAACATCCACTTCTTTCATCCGTTGAGATGGCAGCTGCCTGGCCTCACTCTAGGAACAATCTGACTGTGAATCCGCTGGCAGAAGTCTTAAACTCAATGGGCGGTTCACCCCACGATGGACACAGACATAGGCTAATGTTGTAGATTGTGATGGTAGTGGGCCAATGGCTGTGTCCATCTCCGCTGATTATCGCGTACATCACATACATGTATGCCGCAGTTTCAAAAATAGCTCGCTTGCCTACAGACACTGCTGCCACCAACACCTACTCTACTTCAGCCACTGCTTGCCATCTCTGGGAGCACTCATGGTAGGCCAAAAAGTAGAGAGGGCTACTGCCTTCTCCGCATAAGAACTGGAAATGCTGGCAGACAAGGTCCTCTTCCGTTATGGCCACCAGAGGAACAGGTGAGTTAGTGACAATATATATAACTCTGTGTAACTCAAACTTTGCCATGTTCACAGGATACATTCTGCCCTTGAGTCACATTATTCGTCTATATGGTGTTGTATCATTTGTAGATCACTACACAAGACAATCATGTTAGCGATTGTTAAGCACTATACATTGTGCATGTGATATCATCATTGTTTGTGAAACATATATAACGTCCTGGATTCCATGTTGGGTGTATGTAGCCAGCTGTGCATTCATACATTTAATGGTACCTGTGATATTGTTATAACTCTTATGATGCCATATATGACAACATATGCATATCCTTAGCAGCATGAAGACTGTATATACTCTGGCAAGAGCAGATGAGGATGATGTCAGCAATGTCTCTAGCCACACATATTACTCAGCCTTAATTTGGGCTCTCAGAAAAGTTGTCTGGGAGGTAGCAACATATCACAGTCCCCTTTCAGGTGCTAACCAGCATTGAGTTTGTTTATTGGATGTCCACAAGCAGACCTTTGTGATTGGGATAGGTTGGTAATGTGCTGGATATGGGGCATCTGCATGCTCAGCCTGCAGAGTGCAAGGCCTGTCAATGAGCTGTGGCCATTCAGGAGCATGCCCCAGGCTGGGGCATGATGTCTGTGGCAATACAACTGATGCCAAGAGCTATGTCCCTGTAGTTTTCTTTTTTAATGTGTGATCACAAATTGAGTTCTGCCCACCCCAACACTACCACTGCTTCATCTCACATGGACAAACCTTTGCATGTTGAGTGATGTAACCCCGTGACCTGATACTCCTGTCCAGTGCAGATGGTGTTCAAAGTGTGTAATTTTACAAACACAGGCTCATTACTACCAGCGATCCATTAACAATATGCAACAATTCATGCTTGCACAGTACCAGGCAAATAAAAAATTTCACACATTCACAGTCCAGATAATTGCTTAGTTAAGAGAAGATGTTGGTTAGGTGAATCAGCAGCTGCCATACATTCAACCAAGCCATGGTGGACCCACTATGGTATGTTGATGGCATCACGGTGAACGTCTCACATATTACAAAAGGTGTCCTGTGAGGCTAGTACATGATTAATAAGCTGTAGTATTGGTATCATCAAAGGGTAGACATATCCACACCACCCCAGTGAGAATCCTCTCACTGACACACATGGCAGGTCAGTCAAAGTGGGATAAGTGAATGTGGGCCATACCCTGATACCAGTCTCTATGGACTGTAGGCCAAAAGTCAATGTGCCTGCCTTTACAGATGGATATCAAATTTGCCTAAAGTTGAGCAGCCTTCTAAAGCCCACAAGGTTTTGTCAGGTTTCATTGTAGCCAACATCATAGTACATGTAGCTCGCCCCTGGGGGACTTCATGTGAGTGGGGTACATTTGTGATTTTGGGTAATTAACAGATAATGGCATTCGGCAGATTATTACTGAAGTGTATATTGGGGTGTTTGTATATCTCAACATGTGGAATTTACACATGTGTGGTCACTATAGGTTTCAGCTTGTGGCAGATGTAATACACTTGTGTGAAATCAACATTGAATGTACATTAACTTTCACTTACAAAATGTTTGCTTCCTTACTTGTATTTATGCAGGTCAAAGCCCACATAGAAGGCCATGGCTAAGACGTTGCGGGCCCTGCGGGTCTTCAGGTGGCGTAGCGTCCATTGCCAAAAAAGTGGAAGGACCTGCAACGCTGGACCAAGAATGTCATGGAGGTCCAGCTGGGCCTGTCCTTCCAATGTGTGAGGGGCAGATGCTGCACCCTGACCTCCCTAATGGTCAGCATACTTGTGGGGGCCTATTCCAGATTTGAAGGGCAATTGAGGGCCCAACAGTAGCGACAAGAGGGTAAGTCATGACCAGAGTTATACAAGTGGTCTTAAAACATTTTCCGCTCACAGGCATGATTGTCACCATCTGAACTGTGGCAGACCCAAATTAAAATGCACAAGAGGAGTACACAAATGTCTAGGTCTGGTGGTAGGTGAATAATGAGGTCCTTTGTCTATTGTCTGTATCAACCTGCTACACAGCAGTGACCAGTCACCTATCCATGAAAGTGACATGGGCTGTCACATGGCTGACTCAAGTGATGATTCATTTCATGTTGTTAAATAACCCGGTTGACCATTGGCACCAACGGGCCAAATGTCTACATTATGTAATGAGTTATGCTTGCTCACTACTGTGTATCATGTGATTGTAGGCCTATCACATGAGACTTAGTATGACGTGCACCTTTGATGCAGTGATTGGACAACACTTCCCATTGGCTAGTCGGGTGTGCATGATAACATAAGTGTTCTTACATCACTGGTGCAATCAGTAAAAGGGCCTACATTTTGGCCTGTGAACCTGTTCTTGTAGTTGTGTCATCAGAAATCCTGTGTTCTACATGATGTAACTTCTTTCTTAGTTTGATGTCTGAGTCTTTCAGACATATGTGTGTGTAGGCCACTGAGATTATTTGGTGAGTTAATTGTGTAACTTAAACAGTCAATGTTTTACCACAGCCAGGACTGTGTACACATTATTGTATGTGTCAATTATACCCTGATCCATTACTCATACGTCTATTGGAATGTCCAAATGTTGAAGCTATAAATGACATGATAGGTACTGTAAAATGCTAACACCCTGGGAAAGAACTTGCACTACATGTTGATGTGACACATGAGCCTTGAATGGCAAATTGTCTTTGGCAAATGGTAAGTAGGGATAGAGTGGTCAGACAGTCCAAAGATAGAATGGGGATGTCCTTAGGGCAATGTGGCAACTTATGCTGTGGGCATTTGTTCACTGATCACCCAATTGGACTAAAGTGTAGAAGGTGGGGACCAATACCAAGAGATGCATCTGGATGATGTGGAGTAAACTTCACTCATGGTCTTGTAGCTGTTTGGGGTTATGGCATCACTGTGAGGTTCTGTACTATGTGTTCAGGCTAAAGTTGAAGCCAATGTTTTGAAACTTGGATCTGGTGTAGTCTGTGCACCTTTGAAATGTTTTGTGTTAACATCTCATGGTCAGGTGTGTTACCGCAGATGCAATAAACTGATTTCTATTTACTTTGCAGCACCATCTCAAGCAAGCGAAGGAGAGGGCCAACTAGGGTTGGGAAGCAGATGGCCACACTGGTTCCGGTACTTCCGGCACAGACGGACCCAGTGACCAAGAGGGTGAGTGCAGTGCCATAGAGGAAGCAAGCTCAAGTTCATTTGAGTCATCAGAGTCATCCTCCAGTAGACACTCCTAGGTGGTAGCAGTCCCCACAGGAGATCTAACATGACCTTCCTCTTCCGCCACCCCATGTTCCAGCCCCACCCTTTCAGTTGCTCCTCATCCAGTTGGCCATGCCCGGTCCCCTAAGAGGGGGCCCGTCTACTTCACTCCAGGCACCCCAACCCCTGCCCCTGTTCCCTCCACTGTACTCAGTTAGGAGGCTATTGACCTCCTAAGGCACATCTCTGTGGGTTAGACTGCACTGCTAAATGCCACCCAGGGGCAAGGCAGCCATCTGCAGCAGATGGTGGCCTACCTGGAAGGCATTGTCTGCCCTATAGAGATTGTGTCAGGCCCTGAACTCCTCAATGACTGCAGTCTCCCATCCCCCCAACCTGTTTTCAGCTCCTGCCTCTTACGCATCCCAATCTCCTATTCCCAAACCTGTCCAAAGCACATGCACAGATTTGCACGCACCCACCCATACAGACTCAAATAGCACATCCATACACAAGCACAAACATCACAAAAAGTCAAACACAGGAAATACACAGACCCCACACCCACCACACTCACAGGCACTTCTACTACCATTGCAAACATCATGACAACACAACAGCCACATACTCCCACCACTCACCCATCACATCCCCACACAGGTCAGGGAAGTCAACACATGCATGCACACCCCACACACCTACCAGCACACCCCCACCCACCACAGACACACCCATATGCACATCCACCAGCACAACCCTAGACAGGTCCACAGTGAGCACAGCCTCACCATTCATGACTTCCATACCCAGCACTTCAACTGCAGCAACATCCATGTCCACACCACCCACACTTTACGCTCCTAAAAAAATCAGAAGCAAACACTCAAGCACCCAACATACAACAGATAAATTAGACACCCATACTAGCAGCACATACACCTGACACACACGCACCTACACGAGACCCAACCACATCACTCAGTCACTTCCTCTCCCTTCAAGTCCCCACTCCTTCTCATACCCCCTCCTAATGTCCCTACAAAAGACCCTTCCTTTGCCCTTGCCCTCACCGCTACCAAACCTCCTACCACCCCTTCAAAGAAGCTTCCTCCTCCTGCCACAGCCAAAACCACCACTTCCACCTCCAAATCCCCCCTAATCCTGACCCATCCACCCCTTCCACTTCCCAGCATACCACTTCCAAATGTCGCTCCACCCTTTCCAACTCCCAAACCCCTCTAAAGGTCAGTCCACCCCTTCCTATTACAAAGTCACACTTTCACAATCCACTGACATCCATTCCAAACCCAAATGTCCCCCTCACATATAAAATCATCGAGGTCCCTGATGTGTCCAAATGATGCCTGTTTGAGAGGAGGTTCCCTGGCAGTGCCTTGAAGGGCATGTCGAGTGGCACAGCACCTTGCTGGACCACTGAATGTGGATATGGACTAGTCATTAGCCTTTTTAACTCTATGATATTATTTTGGAGCAATAACACTTTTGTTTGGTTTAGAACACACTAGTCCTGCAATTACTTTTCTAACTATTTGATATTATTGTTTACTTTGTGATGTGTGACTATAGTTATGTTTGTTTCACCATGATTGCTGATCCATTTGAAGGGGTTTGTTTAATCTGACATTGGAACATGTGCTGGAGTTACACAGGAGAAGGGTAACTGTTCCAAGGATGGATATGTGGGATGAATTCCAAATGGGGCTGACATTGCGTTGGGTGGGATATCATATGGTTGGTATTTCTACTTGTCTTGGGCAATGTGAACATCATGTAGCTTGCAGTTATCTCTTTGCCATAGATTGGATATGTGTTTGATGTGTGCAAGTATGTTATTTGTTTATCAACACATGAAGGGTAGTGTATAGTCATATATTTCTATACTTTTTTATGGACATGTGTCCTTTTTATAGTGATTAGCTTACATCAACTTTATATATGTGTGTGACAAATGCTGTTCCTGCTGTGTTTGCTTTCCTGACTTCCACTTACACATTCCCCACATATGCATGGCACTTGGTTATGCTATTGATTGTCCCTGATATACTTTAAGCCAAAGTGGACTGGGGCCAAAAGGCCCAGCCTTTCAGGAGTTCCCCGGGTAGAGTCAAGCCTATTCTACAGAGAGTGTTTACATTGAAACACTTGTATGCTTCTCACACTGATTATTTGACATCCAATTTACCTTTTTATGTGGGTGATGTGTGAGAGAATACTACAGATAATTAGGAGAGAGAGTGTGTTTAAGTTTCATGACACATCCATCCAGAAGTCTCTTTGATATGACAACAGGACCTGCCAAGGGGTAAATGTGAGGGTGTCACAGAGATGAATAGCTGGTATATTGATGGGGAGGTGCTGTTATGTTGCACCAAGCAATGTACACATCAGTATCCCTGATTCTTAATTTTATACATGTTCAGATTGGTGACGTGGGCCTGTGCAGTGTCAGTGACCTGCCCAAAAAGGGCATCATGGAGCAGTGCTTGAATCATACATTCCGATTATTGTGAACATGGGCCCACATGACGTGTTTAGGCCAGGGACTCCATACACCTTCACATGTCCATCCCGTACCAACTATTTGCTGAGGAGTCAATGGGAATGGGTAGGTATATGGCTACCATCGATTGCCTCCATGATGGTGTTGGTGTTGATCGTCATCGAGCAGCAGCAGCTGCAGGAAGTTGAGGGCCGGCTCCATGGCGGTAGGGGACGTGTGAAAAGAGTAAAGATGAGCTTGTGCCTTATATGCTTCCCTTTCTGCCAGCTCAGTCCTGGAGGATTAACCGCCACAGTCACGTCGGCTGTAAGGCACATCGTGATTGGGCGGGCGTGGGAACTAGTGCTCTACCCCTCAAGAGATGTATTGGCCTATCCCGCCGCAGACGCGGTCGTGATTTAATTGCGGTGGTGGTGGTAATGCAGCAGTCTTTTGCCTATGGGAGTGCATGCATCATATTAGGGCATTTGGACCACCAACACTGCAATGGTGATTCCGATGCCATTTCGACAGTAGTCGTAATGAGGCCCATAGCCTTTATTACTTTTTGCATGATGCACATTTTTTTATTTTATTATTATTGTACACATTTTATGCATTTTTGTTTAACACTTTTATATATATTTCATAAGTGTAATTTTATATATGTTATAGTATTATTTAATATAAACTTTACAATGTTGGTCATATTTTTTACAACATTGTTTTACATGTTTATTATTTTATAATATTTGTAACATTTTTTTTACATTTTCATAATATAATTTGTATTTTTCCATTTTATTCCTCTGAGGAGGCAGTCTTTTTTTTATTTTATCAGGCAACCATTTTTTCCACCGCTACCTATATTTTGTACTCTATTGGTGTTATTTTGGGTTGTTTTTGGAAGAAAGAAGTCACAGTTTGGAGCTGCTGTACATCGGAACAGGTAAGTCACTTTTTATTGTTTTTAAAAGGTTTTCTAACATAGGGGGATATAGTACAGTTGTGTAAAAGATGTGTGTGGTTATTAATTGGTGTTTTGTGTATTTATTCAGTATTTTATACTATTTTATATTGTGCTGTTATATCGTGTTTTTCTATATGGAAAGTTATTGAACATGCTTTCTTATGTTTAAGATATGTGTTGGAAAGTTTGTTTATATATTTTAGGGCGTTATTATGACTTTGGTAGTGCGGAGAGGGATCGCCCCATCCCGCACCTCCAAACCTGTGTAGGATTCGGCTGCCAGATCAGGAGTTTTCTCCTGTCTGGTGGGTGGTTCCTTGGCGTTCTAAGGGCGGTGCCTATGAAATAGGCACGGCAATGAGAACGTCAAAGGCAGTACCTGCACGGCATGGACTACTGCAGTCCATGCCGTGCAGGTACTGGTGTGCATGCACACACAGGGGCACATGTTGTGCCCCTCTGTGTGCATTCACATGGCGTGAGCACCATTCGCACCGCCATGAAAAGTGTAGCAGTGAGTAAACCTGCATCGATGTCACCATGTGCATAGAACCTGTAGCATGGTGTATAATTGGGACAACCAACATTGTCACATAGTGGCATGCTTATGTGGCTGATGTGTAAGTCATATAACACAACAGGAACAGCAGTAGTCTGACATCTGTGAGAAGTATGTTGAAAGGACAAACATGAAAATGCTTGCATGTGCCTCTAAAGTAACAAATAGCTATCACAATACTACACGCCCCTTGTGTGGTGTAACAAATACCTACTTAGCACAAATGTAACACATATCCACCATACATCTCATGTAGTGCTTCAAGCCTGAAGACATGTACATTGGGCAAGGCAAGATGCAATACTTAACATAGCAGATAACACACAAAGTGCCCCAATTAGAAATCATTACACTCATAAAACCATTGAATATTGACCCTCGTCCTCTGTCACTCCATAACTTATCCCAAGATTTTACTATACTTACCACTGTAAATGGCCATCATGGGAAAACAAACTCAACAGTTGTCACACATCCCAAAATTTTCAATAACAACGAATAGCATCAGTAGCAAAGACAGGACAAAGGTCAACATAAACTGTAAAGTCTTTATTCAGACAAATTATCAATGTTCGCAAACAAAGGCCAATGGCCAATCCAAAAACGGTGATGTGGTCCAGCACATTGCTGTGCCATATAACTTTACTTGACAACCAGATCACTGCAAGGGAAACTTCCCCAGGAAAGGGGCATCCAATGGGCAATCCAGGCAACTCTGAAAATTCATTCGGGCGGGCAGGGGTTTGCATTGGCGGTGCTGGGTTGGTCCTTGGGAGGGCTGGTATCAGGATTGGGAGTGATGGGCTCAGGATTGGGAGGTCAGGCTTGGCAGGACTGAGCTCACGGTTGGGAGGGCTGGATCGGATCATGCGTGTTATCTTGTAGCCTTTTAGGGTAGCGATGAGTATAGGGAGTGTAGGAACATGTTTAGCACTCTTCTGCTTAGAAGGTCTGGGGTGGGTTGAAGAAGAGGTCCTTCTGGTTTTGGGAGGTGGTGGGTCGGTATCAGGACTGGTGGGTTTATGTTTCTTACCCACTTTAGTGGTAGGGAGTTTTTTACTAGGGGGGCATGTTTTTTGGGGTTGACGTGGAAGGATAGGGTAGTGGTGGGGTACAGAACTGGGGAGGAGGAATGGCAAGGGTTTGGATGTTGGAGGTAGAGGGATGTGAGGTCTGAGGTGTGGATGTGCGTTCTGTGCATGCATGTCTCTGTGTTTCTGATGTCTGTTTGGCTCTAGAATTTTTGTGGTGCTTAGAAGTGTAGGGTGTGTCTGTGTCTGGTGGCGTGGCGTGGCTGTATTGTCTGGCTGTGTGACGCCAGTAGAGTTTTTGGCCATTGCTGTGGATGTGCGCCGCAGTGGCCCGCCAAGCATATTGCTGCCTCAAGACCACCACGCCACCGCCAGGGAATGTAGTGTTTTGTAAGGGAGGGTGATTTGCGTATCTTTTACAGGTTTCCGTTTCCAGGCTGTGTCCATGGGAAGTTGGACGTTCCATTTTTTCCCCCCCAAGGAAATCTGCTTCTTTTTAATATAGATCTCCTTATTTTTTGTATTTCCTGAAGTGGTTCTTTTTTACCATCTTTTTTCGGGGTTTTTTATGGAACCTACAGATTGTGGATTGCTTTGAGGGATTTCTTATGCCATTTTTTTATTTTTACATTTTTTGGGGGTATTTTGGACATCATTTCAATTATTGTGGGGGGGAATAATACGTTTTTGATATGTGGATTTGGCCAGAGATCTGTAGGTATCAAACAGGAAGTTTTGTTTAAATTTTTATTATGAGTCAGAAATGTAATAGGGCTTTATTAGTGTAATGTTGATTTATTTAATATTTTGTGTTGTTAATAATATGTATTGTATTTATTTAATTTAATGTATTTAGTTTGTTAGTTAATTGGTTTGTTTAATAGTAATATATATATTTTTTTAAATGATAATATTAATACTTTTTTATATCAGTGAGTAATATATTTGTATTGTTTTTATTGGAACACTGATAATATTTCTATATTAGTATTTGTAAAATAATATTTTTAATTTTTGTGGTCTGGTGTATTGTTGTTTCTGATGTTTATGGTAGGTTCATATGTGTTTTACAGGATAGATTTAACTATTAATTCTAAGTAGTTTAGTGCTTTGCTATTTATACTTAGTAGTACTTTGCTTTGTACCATCTCATACATTTTTAGTTTGTTTACTTAATTTAGTGCCAATTTCGATAACAGATTGTTCTATTCGTTGTTGCTGTGTTCTTTTTGTAGTGCTTGTAGTAATTTGTATAGTTTAGATTGAGTTCTGCCTAGTGTGGATTGGAAGGCCATATGCCATCCTACCACTCAAATGTTTGTTTTGGATTCCTGTGCCAAGGTGCTGTCATAGACATTCCACCATGGCATCTGGAATTTGGGTTGGCATTTGTGTCCTAACCTATGCAGTCTGCCAACCCCTGTGTCCTCCAAGAAGTCCGTTATGGGAGTAAGTTTGTCTTCAATTTTTGATAATTAGGGCTTTCTATTTGGATGTTGTAGTGGTTGGCTACCTCTGTGACAGGGATGTAGGCTAGTGCATCATTTTTTTAACCTCAAAGGCGAATTGTCTGTTGGTGGCATATTCCATACTTAGGGGGTCATTACATTGGCGGGCGGACAAAGTCCGCCCGCCACCGTTACGGAATGCAGGACCGTCCGCAAGGGGTGCGGCGGTCCCGCACATGATATTAGGATGCCACCGTGGAGGTGGCAAGCCCTATTCACAGCATTCTAGCGGGCAGTGCTCACAGCACCGCCCGCCACAATGCTGTGAATGCACGTCGTGCATTTGCATGCACAACGTGACAGGCACCGCGCGGTGCCTGCCACCTTGTGCATACAAATGCAGGGGGGTACCATAGGTACCCCCCATGTGCACCCCCCACCCCCTCAACACCGTGGGGGCCCGCAACGGGCCCCCAAATGCAAACACCGTATGCCTTTCCAGGCTGCCCTCCGCATTCATCATAATATGGATGGTGGTGTCTTGCAGACACCGTCACCATATTATCCTTGTTTTCCGCCTGTCGACGAGTCGACCGGCGGAAAAGCGGCGGATGGTCTTTCCGTCCGCCGCGGACCCCCCAGCCATCATAATATGGCGGGGGTCTTTGCTGTGTGGATGGTGGGCGGATCGCCCCTGCCGGGCCGGCGGTGACTACCGCCGGCCCAGCGGAGGCGATCCGTGACATCATATACTTTGGTTAAAGTGGTAATAACAGCCTTGTATGACTGTGTAGGGGTATACTTTCAGGATAGAATGACTCATAGCTTGTTCAAAGTCTATTATTTTTTAGGGGGGCTAATGTTTGATTGTTGTTTTATATGGGATAGTAGTTCCATGAAGGCACTGGCTTCTTTATTAGGAACTAAATTGTAGATTAAAGGAATATTGGTGTTCTGAAATTCACAATGTATGCTGTATAATTGATGGAATGGTTTGGGACACATTTTAATTGTCTAGTCCATCATCTAGGTTTGGCATTGGGGTCGTTTGAGTAAGCTAGTTGCATTGGAGAATATTAGTATTCCTTTATTATTATTATTATTATTATTATTATTATTATTATTATTATTATTATTATTATTATTATTATTATTGTCATATAGGGGGAAGGGTTCCTCTCTATGGGTTATTTTTTAGATTTTTGGTATGTCTATCTCCCTGTATATTTTTGGGGCAGGTGGGGTGTTGCTGGTGGCCTTTTCAGTGTGTGGTATTATGCGTTTTAAGGTGGGCATTGATGGTAATTGACCTGTTATATGTTCAGGGACATGGGGTATTATATTCTTTTGTATTTGGGTTGTTGGTTCTTGAGAACTAGTGCTTGCTTCCCTTATGTTTTCTCTAACTTCTCTCACTTCTATATCTGCGACATTTGGGGGTTGGCTATGATCCTTTTAATTAATTATGACAGTTTCTCTAGTAGTTGCCCTTCCATAGCATGCACCGGAATAATATTTTGTACATTTCCAGTTAATATTGTCAGTGGAAGCATTTTCTTGGTTGTAGGTGTCCTCCCTGTAACTTAATAACAGTTTTCCTTTTTGTGAAGTGATACATTCAACGCCTTCTTTCATTATATCTGTAGTTACTGTAATGATATAAATATATTTTTTTAAATTATATTGTATATGTTATTTATTAATATACCGTTAAATATTCATTTTCTATTTATTTTATATACTTATTTGTATAAGTTGTAGAGAGGTTTTATGTGGTTTGGAGTATTTTCTTTCAGCAAGCTTGATCATGAAACATGTGTTTCTATTCTCTTGGAAGACAAAAAAAATTATATTAATTACATGTGGTCTATTTTTTGTTTGACAAGGTTTAGGGGATTAGGATTTTTGGGCGTTGCAGTTGGGGTGAGTTTAAAATTATTATTTAAATATACTTACTTTATTCTGTAATGTTGGATGTGTTGTTGTAAATGGTATTTAGTATAAGTTTGGAAAATCTGTGTAAAAGGAGAAAAGTTAAACTGTGTTATCCATGATTTGCTAATGAATATTTTTGCCGTTTAGATTTATTCTACTATCATTTTATTTGTAATTAGTACTTGCTTGGATATGTGCTTGTATAGTTGTATATTTTGCAGTCTTCTGTTTTGTGGGGAAAACCGGCAGAGTTTCCTCCTCTTCAAATGGTACTTTTTGCTATAATTAATGTTACTTTTACATTGTTTTTTTAATTGCTTAAGATATTTAACTGCTTTAGTCTAATTCAATTTTTTGGCCACTTATATGCTTATTTGGTAAACACTTAGGGGCCTATTACGATGGCGGTCGTATGACCGCCTCCCGGCCAGCAGTGGCAACTGCCGGACCTGCGACGGACATCCGCTGCGATCGCAAGCCAGAAAACCGCCAGTCAGATTAGGATGGCGGTGGTGACCGCGGCGGTGGGAAATTCCGACCGCCGCTTTTCCGCCAGTTGCCATCCGCACTCCTGCCCTGCGGATGGAGAAGGACTGGGATAATGGTGGCGGTGCAGGGCAGGCTCCGCCGGCACGATTATGATGCTGGCGGTAGCCAGCCTTTCCTCAGCGGTCAGACCACCATGGAAAGGCATGCAGTGATTGTCTTCCAGGGGCCCGTTGCGGGCCCCCAATGTTTTGTGGGGGGTGTGGGTGCACTGGGGGGGTACCCATGGTCCCTCCCTACATGTCCCTGTACCAGGTGGCAGGCACTGTGCAGGGAAATGCAGGACATGCTCATTTGGACATTGCTGCGGTGCTGCGGGCAGCAGCAACCGCCGCAATGTTAAGGCCCGCGATCCGACCGCCGCGGTCGGATTTCGAGCAAGGTACATCCTAATGCAACCGGAGGTTATGTCGCGGGCCTTGCGGGCGGTCTTTTCCCGTTACCATGGCGGTCGGGGAGGTTTTCCGACCGCCATCGTAATAGGCCCCTAATTTATGTGTCTTTATATTATATATAATTTTATTTATTTAATATTGCAATTATCTGTGTTGATAAAAGAATTAATATTCTTTGGTTTATTTAAATGTTTATGCCATCTAAATCTGTTTTAAATATATTTAGTGTATAATTTATAGGTGTATTATTTTAATATTGTTTTTGTTTAAGTTTTGGTGAAGTAAATTTTTAATTTAATTATATACTGTTATAATACTAGGATATGTTTATTGTTGTTTGTTGATGTAAATGATTTGTTTTTAGTTTTTTTAAAATGTATTTACTAGTTGTTTTGACCATAACTTTGTAGTCAATATTGCTGTGCTCGGTATTTTTGACATAGTACATGCTAAGTCACGATATTTTGTTTCCAAAATGTTTGTACTTGATATATGTAAAATTAGATTTGTTTGGCACTTATATTGATGTGTTTGATATAAGTGACTTTTATAGTTATGTATAGCGCCTCGATATTTTTGCTATCGATATTAAATGTTCGATAATTGTGAAAGACGATATTCGTTGTCTCGATATTATGTCACTGATCCACAAAAGATGTGCATAATACATGCAAGAGCACTTCTGCACTTCCTGAAAATGGAACTGGCAGTTTAAGTCAACATTACAATTCTTTAATAATATTCCACTCTATTACAACTATTTAGTAAACAAATCAGTAGAAACTTTTAAGTTACGACAACAAAATTTGGCAACATAATAAAACTGTAAAAACTATATAAATAAACTGTTTCAAAAACTGTAAAAGAAACAAAACAATCAACTTCAAAATTAATAATGTTTACATCAGATTATGATGAGCAGCCTGGTGTAGTTGCAGCAACTGAGCCACCTGAGCCTGCCAAATAATCTTAGGTATGGCAGTTTTGTAATATGAGGCCAAGTGGCAAATAAATCTCAGAACATTTTTTTGGGTATAATTTTTTAAAAGGAGTTCACAAAGGATAGCTTGGACAGAGTTAGCTTGTGCCGTTGAACTGGAGAGCTCTTCTTATGCTTCCACATCTTTTCAACCTGTACACTGTGCCTGCTCATGTACTTACTGCTGAACAACACAATAATCTTGCTTTACTTAATAAGGCTCTTCTTTACTGCTTCTGTAAGCAGATAATTAGTTTCATTAGAGTCAAATAGACCTGCACAAGACGAGGTTGTGCAAGACCACAAATGACCCCCTATTCAATAAGAACATGATGACTTCTCCAATTAATATGTTTTCCTGATTTGCCACACAGTTATTCCTTCCTGTTTTCTGAAAAGCAAACAACTTTTCTGTTTCTCCTCCATATATTTTTTGATATGGTACTTTTCTATGCCATTTTCCTCATAAAAAAAATACAAAATAGCAAGACAATTAAAACTTACATACTAGTCAATAATTCATAACAGTGATTTATCACTATACTCTCTAAACTTGTCTTGTTTGCCTGCCTGCCTGCCTGCCCGGGAAACTTGTAAGGGATGCTTCACTGGGGAGGAGACTACACTCCCCAGCAGCCCCTGCTGTGATGCTGCATGGAGGCGCCGGAGTGCCATAAATTGATCAGAGGTGTCCCGTGTGCAGGACACTCTCGGGCGAAGCCCAGGCCAAGGGAGGGTCCGTCCTCACCTCGTCGGAGACTGGAGGATACTGGGCTGGACCACCCCTGGAATCTTCATTTGACAAGGTACATTTGCATTTATTGACCGCGACTTCTAAGTTGCGCTACATGCATTAATATTGGACCCTTGGACACTAGGTCACTTAGATTGAGACATTGTATTTTCTTTCAGTGTTTGTAGTGTGGTTCACTCCTATTTTGTCGGTTCCTTTTAGGCAGCGACTATGACAAAATGGAAAGTTAGGCAGTGTAATTTGGGGACTGCAAAAAAAAAAATCAAAAAGGACTTGTAAATTGGTAATGGAATATTGCGTAATAGCCAGGATCAATAATTTATTGGAAGAATGAGAACAGATCCTGGCCCAGGAGCCCAGGGATGCTGTTTCTAGTGTCAACAAATCCCCTAATCCCCTCAATGCAGCAAACAAGCGTAGAATACCAGGGATGTTTGTGAAACCCAGAAACCAGGGTTCTGTGATTCGAACTGAGGCACAGATTGCTCCATGCCCAACTCCACCTGTTGCCCCCCTACTACATTGCTCCCTGTTGATTTGGAAAGCAGAGTGGAGGGTTTTCTTTGTAGCAACCGTTTTGCCCCCTTACCCGAGCCACAGTTGGGGGAAAGTCTGGCAAGGGTCCCTGTAAGCCCTGTAACTGTTGTCTCCTCAACATTACTTGGGTGCCCTGCTTTTAAGGAAGCTGATTTGACTGCCCATGTAATAACCTTAAAGGAAGAGGTGGGTGTGCTGAAATCTCTGGTGGCGTTCTTGTCTGTCACAATAAACCAGCTTTTAGCACAGAGTAGACCTCCTGTACCATTTATCCCCCTACAGTTGCAGCAGACTCCATCTTTGACCGAACCCCACAAACAGCGCAGGCTCCATCTCTACGAGCACTAAGTTGCACACCTCAGATAGCTCTGGGCCTTGAGTCAAGGCCATGAGGGCCGATGTAGTAACCAAATATACAACTGGTAGCCTCGATGTTAAGCCCCCATACACAAGGGATCAAGATTTTTCCATGGGTTATGCACAGCCATATAGGGTCCCACAGAGAAGACAGGGGAGAATTGATCCCCAAGTGGGTAGAATGGAAAACGCCACTTTTGGCTACGTCACAATGACTAACGTCCCTAAACTTACTAAAACTTCATCATTAGAGACTGAATTAACATGAAACAAGTCCATCCACTGGATACATTATGTTCAAGGTTGTCGGTCACTAATTCGTGATGACATTGCTGGAGCAACAAGAAGAGCGAACAGAAGGACGAATCACTGACATAACCTCGACAGACATAATATCGACACAAAAATATCGACACACTAATATCGATACCCTATACTTAATTTAAAAAATACACTAATATCGAACCCAAAATATCGTTAAACAATCTTATCGATCACAGTAATATTGAACACATAAATATCGTTAATTAAAATATCGAACAGCCTTTAAGAATATACATGTCCAAAATACCGATCACAATAATATAGACAGCATTAATATCGTTTTTGTAAAAATATTGGCATTTAAAAAATAGATAAAACACACAAAATTAAACACCATAAATATAGTAAAATAAATAAACATACATTGCATATAAAATAAAATCAAAAACATATTTTTAAAACACAGTAAAACATATCTTAAAACATTAAACAATAAATGCACTATTAATAACCATTTTAATTTTTATATTTAGATAAACTATAAAGCTTATATTTACATAAACTATAAAGCTTATTTAACATCACATATAATATAATACACATTTAAATAATTCAACATGTGAAAAAAAAAAAAGTAACTGACTCTTAATTAGCGTTTTCCATATATGGAAAACAACTACTAAAACAATTAAAACAATAAAGAACAACCAATAAAAAACACAATGTTTAAATAAACCAATAAGGTTAAGCAAACAATTAAATGAACACTATATAAGGAAGAAAAACTTAAAGGCCTATTACGATGGCGGGCGGACTTTGTCCGCCCGCCACCGCAATGGAGCACGGGACCGACCGCTGAAGTTGCGGCAGTCCCGCTAGGCAAATTAGGATGCGCCCGCCACACTGGCGGGCGCATCCTCAACTTTGACATTGCGGCGGGCAATGCTGTAAGCAGCACCCGCCGCAATGTTAAAGCCCATGTCGTGCATTGCCATGCACAACGTGACAGGCACCGCGCAGTGCCTGCCACCTTGTGCATGGCAATGATGGGAGTACCATGGGTACCCCCCAGTGCAACCACCCACCCCCCACCCCCGGGGGCCCGCAATGAGCCCGCACGGTGATTCCCGCATGCCTTTCCATGGCAGAGTCTCCGCCATGGAAAGGCATGCATCCTAATATGGATGGCGGTGCCTGCAAGGCACCGCCACCATTACCTGTGCCTTTTCTGCCCGGCCGGCAATCCAACCGGTGGAAAAGCGTGGGACGGTCTTTCCGTCCGCTGCGGTGCCCCTCGCCATACTAATATGGCAGGGGTGAAAATGGGTCATTTGGCGGGCAGGTCGCCACCGCCGGGCCGGCGGTGACCACCGCCGTCCTGGCGGTGGCGATCCGCCCGTGATCATAAAAGGCCCCTTAGTCTTATTTTACACCTTAAACCAAAAACAATAAGGAAGCCGAAACTCTGCCGGATTTTCACCAAAAACAAGGACTTCATCAAAGAAAAAGCTATTGCATCCTTTTAAAAGTAAGTAAATTACCATCTTTAAAATAACAACAATGCTAATCTTGAAAAACAACTATTTGTCTTACTCAAATAATTAATACATATCTTTTTCTAATTTTTGTCTCCTCTACAGATTTTTCTCAAAGCATCAATAAAAGTACAGACCAGCTCCTAAAACCATCTAACAAATAATGTAAGTATTTTGCTAAATGCCTTTTAAAAATCTTGTAAAACGCCCAACCAAACTCCAACTCCATCCCAAACACCCACCCCAGCCCATGAACAAATGTAACAAAATAAGTAAAATTCAACAAACGAAGAAAAACATCTCCATTGAAAAGCAACTGAAAACCAACATTGTAAGTATATTAATAACAATGTGTATTTGTTAAGAAATAAACATGTATAATATTCATTTTAATAAGTTTGATATACATTGTTTTAGAACTTAACACATCACAATGACAGAAGGCGCCCAATTTATAACATCCCAAAAAGGAAAATTTTGGCTTTGTTACATGGAGTATGTCTATACCCAGGAAAAGCAAATTGGACTAAAAGTCAATTGGAAATGCAGCAAATACTATTCAAATAAATGTTATGGTCGAGCAACAACTAGAGAAACAACATTTTTGTATACAAGGGAGCATAACCACCCTCCAAATCTTACTGAAATAGATGTTAGAAATGCCCTTGATGACATTAGAGAAGCTAGCACTAGCTCACAAAAACCTGCCAGTGAAATACTTAAAGAAATGCTGCCTAGAATACCCAAACATGCTACTGGGCAAATGCCCTCTATTTCTTCATTAAAAGGAACTATAGCTCGCACAAAAAAAGCCACAACAACTACCATGCCTACTCCCAAAACATTTGAAGAGGTGGTAATTCCCCCAGAGCTATCTATAACACATAATGAAGAACCCTTTGTTCTCTATAACAACAAATGCGAAGACAAAAGAATAATAATGTTTGCTACTGCAAACAATTTAATAAAGCTTCAACAATCAGAAACATGGATGATGGACGGGACTTTTAAAATCTGTCCCAAGCCATTCTATCAACCATACACTGTCCATGCCCTATACCAAACTACCAACATCCCCTTTATCTACGCCTTGCTACCCAATAAACAAAACTCCACATATATGGAAGTACTAACTAAAATTAAACAAGAAACAAATAATTATTTTCCACAGAAAATAATTATAGATTTTGAGCAGGCCATGATAAGTGCAATTCTAAAATGCTACCCACACACATCAATTCATGTTACTATCATTTCAATGAGTGTCTATGGGGACACCTACAGAAAGCAACACTAAGGGGCTGATTACGATGGTGGGCGGTAGCACATCTGCGGTGCTGGCGGTGGTGGGAAATGCCGTTTTCCGCACTCCATCAGCAGTCCTTGCGTCCGTGTGTTACGATGGGCAAAGATAGCCCATTTCCCATCCGCTGCAGTGTTTCGGGAAACTCCAGGAATCCCCTTCCGCAGCGGAGGCGGACGGAGCCAAAAGGGAGGGACCGCCGTGCGGAATGCGGTTACGACCGCCGGTTGTATTACAATGCCACAAACAGCCCACCACACCGCTGCAGAGAATCCGGCCAATCGAGGATGGCGGTGGCAATACTGCGGATAGCTCCATGTGTTCCTGGCCGCTGGGGAAACGGCGGTCTTTGGCCTTTCCGCAGCAAATCCGACCGCCGTGGACGGATTTTCTGCTTTTCCGCCGCTGAATCCTGTAATCTGACCGCCGCGGTAGGGAGTTTCTGGCAGTGCTTCCTAATTTGGCCGGCGGTTTTGCCACGGTTCCTGCGGGCGGCAATTTCCTACTAGCACGGCGGTCGGAATGCTTTGCCGTCCGCCATCGTAATGAGCCCCTAAGTGTTGAATATGCAACAAACAGTTCATTCGCATACCAAATAAAAAAGCTTATTGCACTGGCCTATGTCCCAGTTACTGACGTGGCCGAACATTACAACCTTTTAATAGAAAGCCCTTACTACCAGCAACACAAACAAAAATTAAGTCCCCTCCTAGACTATTTTGAAGATACCTGAGTGGGACGACTGCATACATCAGGACATAGAAGACAACCAAAATACCAAATACCATGGTGGAATGTCTACCTTAGCACACTAAACCAAGAGGCAAAAACAAACAATGCTGTTGAAGGTTGGCATAATGCCTTCCAAGCATCAACAGGACGAGGTACACCTACTCTACACAAACTCTACCAACAGCTAAGAATAGAGCAATCTCTTACACAAATTAAACCAAAACTATCCAAACAATCTAAACAAATGTTTGAATACCTACAACAACAAGTCAGACTATACCCTACAACAAGAGGCCTAGAATACTTAGGAATGATTGCAAAAAGCCTACTCTAAACTGTCAAAACAGTGTAAAATGTATAATGCATTTCTGTTTCAAATATTAAAATGCATACCAAATAATTTTATTTTTTCACAATACTATTTAATTTGTCTAATATATTTTTATTAATAAATAAAAATATATATAAACACATTAATTAGATATTTGAAAAAATAAACAACAACAATAGTACATTTCATTGCATTTCCCTCCCACAATAAATAAGTTAAATAACTTACCATTTCCGTAGTTGTAGACAGAAAATTCCACATCTTGCAAAACAATCCAGGTAGATCATAATAGAAAAAAAAGTTTCCCAAAAAAAAATGAAAAAATACAACTGTTTCAAAAAGTAATCCTCGGTCCATAAATCCACAATCCGTCAACCATAAAAATCCAGAAAAATTGTTTAAAAAAAAGAAACGCTCCATGAAAGCCCAAAAAATTAAGAAAGTGTAAAATAACCATTAGTTACTAAAACTAATGTACACTTACTTAATTTAAAAAAATGCAATCTTCCGGTAACAGCAACTTTTGTCGAAAAAACCTGTAAAAAAACACAAACATTCCCACCCACACAAATATACACACATTACACCATATAACAGTATTACAAACATTACACACACAATAATAACACATATTGTACCATACTTTAACATTTCTAAACTAGGTCTCAAAACCTAACGATACATAAATAGTCAAAACCTAACGTACACATAAACAACGCCGAAACTCCACAAACCTAACTCTAGACACACTAACTACAACCTAACTACCTTCAAATGTAATTAAAAATGAAGTTTAAATACATAAAATTAATCTTACCTTCCTCGTCGCGAAGCAGCTCCCGACCGCTACCTTCTCCCCTTCGAAATAACCCAAAACAACCGCGACCGGTTACAAAATACAAGGCCCAAAACAAATATGGCAGCTTTAAACATAGAAAATAAATACAATTTATTTAAAAAAAGGTTATAACATTATGTCAAAATTAATTTAATGTTTAATTAAAATACTACAATTGTTATATTATTTGTTTTAAATGTATTATTAATTTTTGGGTATTGTAAAATTATAATAATAAACATTATTAAACAAATAATATTTAATATTATAATTCCATATATTTAAATGTGACATACATGTATTTTAAAATTGTTTTATTTTTTTATATTAAAAACTGTTTACTTTATAAAACAAATGTATACAAATTAAACAATGTAATAATTATTATTAATATTTCATATATTATTATTATTATTAAAAATAATAATTAAAAATTATTAATATTTCTTTAAAACATGTAACTAAATGTATATATAAAAATTATATTATAAAATTGTCAAAACTGTTATATTTGTAAAATGTTACGAATATATGTAATTAAAAAATGTTAACAATACCAAACTAAAATTAACAACTGTTATAAATAAATATTTTATTTTTCAAATGTATATTAGAAAATGTAAAACTATATTATCTGATATTGCAAAGTTTACACAACTGTTTAAATAAAAAGTACAAATGTTATAAAATGTTTTTTCAGTAATTTGTACATGTAAAAATTTACATATGTACAAACTATATTATTTTTATCAAATAAATATGATTTCCTATCTCTATGTATTTGTTTATCTTACATATTGTTAATAAAAATATATTTCTTATTCATTTCAAAATATTTTACAATAAATAACCATCAATAAAGAAATTAAAATGTCTATTTTATTGTCTACCATTTTTTTAATGTTCCATTTAATGTTACATATTAATTTTGTTTTTAATAAATATACTGTGTAAAATATTATCTTTTCATTAAGTATATATACAATGTTAATTTTTTACCTGCACAACTCTCTTATAAAAATAATATTACACTACTTTAAACAATAATTTTTCTTTTTTAATTACATATTAAAACACATTTAAATTATTACAGTTACCATAAATACAGGATAGGTGCTGGACAGTAATCTTAATTAATTTACTATTATTTACTATTCCCACTCCAGGTAATATTAACACAGGGTAGGTGCTGGACACTATACTTAATTAATTTACTATTCCAACTCCACTTAGTATTAATTAGAGGTAGGTGCTGGGCACTAAATTTCATTAATTTACTATTCCCACTCCAGTTAGTATTTATTAAGGGTAGTTGCTGGACACTAAACTTAATTAATTTACTATTCCCACTCCAGTTATTATTAATTAGGGGTAGGTGCTGGACACTAAATTTAATTAATTTACTATTCCCACTCCAGTTAGTATTTATTAGGGGTAGGTGCTGGACACTAAACTTATTTAATTTACTATTCCCACTCCAGTTAGTATTAATTAGGGGTAGGTACTGGACACTAAACTTAATTAATTTACTATTCCAACTCCAGTTAATATTAATTTGGTGTAGGTGCTGGACACTAAACTTAAATAATGTACTATTCCCACTCCAGTTACTATTAATACAGAGTAAGTGCTGGACACTAAAATTATTTAATTTACTATTCCAACTCCAGTTAATATTAATTAGGGGTAGGTGCTGGACACTAAACTTAATTAATTTACTATTCCCACTCCAGTTAGTATTAATTAGGGGTAGGTGCTGGACACTAAACATAATTAATTTACTATTCCCACTCCAGTTAGTATTAATTAGGGGTAGGTGCTGGACACTAAACTTAAATAATTTACTATTCCCACTCCAGTTACTATTAATTCAGAGTAAGTGCTGGACAGTAAAATTATTTAATTTACTATTCCCACTCCAGTCAGTATTAATTACGGGTAGGTGCTGGACACTAAACTTAAGTAATTTACTATTCCCACTCCAGTTAGTATTAATTAGGGGTAGGTGCTGGACACTAAACTTAAATAATTTACTATTCCCACTCCAGTTAATATTAATTCAGGGTAGGTTCTGGACACTAAAATTATTTAATGTACTATTCCCACTCCAGTTAGTATTAATTAGGGGTAGGTGCTGGACACTAAGGGGTCAATTCCGATCTCGGCCGGAAGCGCACCGAATACGATTCGTTCGGAAAAAATACGAGCCGAACGCGCTTTTCCCGAACGATTCGAACAGTCGTGCGAGCAAGTACGATGCGCATTACTGCTAAAATTCCGAGCGAGCCGTACGTACCCATTCCAGCTCCAGTTCCCCGACCGAGCTGGATCCGGAAACGCCGAATCGAGTCGCACGGAAGTAAATACACAGCAACTTCCGGCCGGACAAGTACGCGCCGAACTGGACGCTACGTCCGGCACGTCAGAGCATCCGGGAGAGCCGCACATAAGCTCCACAAGACGATCCATGGCTACGAGACGAACAAGCCAGCTATGAGTACGAGTCGAAGCCACGAGAAACCCGAACGAGATGACCCAACCATGAATCCCATCGTGCAGGTCCTACCAATACTGTACATCTATTAGCGGAACCGGTACGTACGCGTACGCCGCAGACGGTAAGTCAAACACCCACTACACAAACAAACGACACGTACCCGACATATGTCACACACACATAGGGATGCAGAAATGATGTACACTAGCAACAGCCGAACCATAGGGGCGGGATGGCTATCACCAATGCCATACACACCCATAGGGGCCTGATTGCTACCACTACAACCACCCCCACTCATGGGGGGCTGGATGCCTACCACAACCACCACCCCAACTCATGGGGGGCTGGATGCCTGTCACTACCACCATCCCCACTCATGGGGGGCTGAATGCCTACCAGAACCACCACCCCAACTCATGGGGGGCTAGATGCCTGTCACTACTACCATCCCCACTCATAGGGGAATTGATGCCTACCACTACCACCACCCCTACTCATGGGGGCCTGGATGCCTACCACTACCACCACCCCTACTCAGGGGGGGCTGGATGCCTGTCACTACCACAATCCCCACTCATGGGGTGCTGGATGCCTACCACAACCACCACCCCTACTCATGGGGGGATGGATGCCTGTCACTACCACCATCCCCACTAATGGGGTGCTGGATGCCTACCATTACCACCACCCCTACTCATGGGGGCCTGGATGCCTACCATAACCACCACCCCTACTCATGGGGGCCTGGATGCCTACCACCACCACCACCCCAACTCATGGGGGCTGGATGCCTGTCACTACCACCATCCCCACTCATGGGGTGCTGGATGCCTACCACTACCACCACCCCTACTCATGGGGGCCTGGATGCCTACCACAACCCCCACCCCAACTCAGGTGGGGCTCGATGCCTGTCACTACTACCATCCCCACTCATAGGGGAATTGATGCCTACCACTACCACCACCCCTACTCATGGGGGCCTGGATGCCTACCACTACCACCACCCCTACTCAGGGGGGCTGGATGCCTGTCACTACCACCATCCCCACTCATGGGGGCTGGATGCCTACCACTACCACCATCCCCACTCATGGGGGCTGGATGCCTACCACTACCACCACCCCTACTCATGGGGGCCTGGATGCCTACCACA
The DNA here is from genome assembly GCA_963921515.1 of Calotriton arnoldi. Taxonomy (NCBI): domain Eukaryota; kingdom Metazoa; phylum Chordata; class Amphibia; order Caudata; family Salamandridae; genus Calotriton; species Calotriton arnoldi. Next base: position 46,325 of record CAWUFW010019894.1, read on the forward strand.
ACCACCACCCCAACTCATGGGGGGCTGGATGCCTGTCACTACTACCATCCCCACTCATAGGGGAATTGATGCCTACCACTACCACCACCCCTACTCATGGGGGCCTGGATGCCTACCACTACCACCACCCCTACTCAGGGGGGCTGGATGCCTGTCACTACCACCATCCCCACTCATGGGGGCTGGATGCCTACCACTACCACCACCCCTACTCATGGGGGCCTGGATGCCTACCACAACCACCACCCCAACTCATGGGGGGCTGGATGCCTGTCACTACTACCATCCCCACTCATAGGGGAATTGATGCCTACCACTACCACCACCCCTACTCATGGGGGCCTGGATGCCTAACACTACCACCACCCCTACTCAGGGGGGGCTGGATGCCTGTCACTACCACCATCCCCACTAATGGGGTGCTGGATGCCTATCACTACCACTACCCCTACTCATGGGGGCCTGGATGCCTACCACAACCACCACCACTACTCATGGGGGCCTGGATGCCTACCACCACCACCACCCCTACTCAGGGGGGCTGGATGCCTGTCACTACCACCATCCCCACTCATGGGGGGCTGGATGCCTACCACTACCACCACCCCTACTCATGGGGGCTGGATGCCTGTCACTACTACCATCCCCACTCATAGGACGGGTAATGCATGACACAACCAGCATACTCCAACATAAGGAATGTCAGCAAAAGACATCCCCCAACATCATGACAAGAGTGTGTAGTCTGTGTCAAATGCCTACAACACTGAACATGACATTGAACATACAATGTGACCCCCTATCACGTGTCACACAAAAATGTGTGTGCCCTTCACAATGCAAGCAGACCATGACCACTGTGGGAATGGGGTCTAAACCCCCATCATAACTGTGACCAAAAGGTAAGTGTGGGGTCCATAGCTGAAGCACATTTTGAACATTGTGGCAATGGGGTCTAAACCCCCATCATCACAGTGACCAAAAGGTAAGTTTGGGGTCCATAGCTGAAGCACATTTTGAACATTGTGGCAATGGGGTCTAAACCCCCGCCATCACAGTGACCAAAAGGTAAGTGTGGGGTCCATTGCTGAAGCACATTTTGAACATTGTGGCAATGGGGTCTAAACCCCCATCATCACAGTGACCAAAAGGTAAGTGTGGGGTCCATAGCTAAAGCACCTTTTGAACATTGTGGCAATGGGGTCTAAACCCCCATCATCACAGTGACCAAAAGGTAAGTGTGGGGTCCATAGCTGAAGCACATTTTGAACATTGTGGCAATGGGGTCCAAACCCCCATCATCACAGTGACCAAAAGGTAAGTGTTGTCATGGGAAAAGCTGCAACTGCCAAACAGCATGGATGATTCCTGGTCACAGAACAACAAACACATCAGTGGCAAAGTAGTGGTTGTGTCCCATAGCAACATATATTGGGTGAGGCAAACAGTGCAGTGCAAATAAAACATACCTTTGGCCATGTGCAGACAAACATCACCCATGGGGACTGACATCGTCTCCATTTATCAATTACACAATGCCAGAAGTGACCATCATAATGCAGACCCACATATCTGCACTAATGGACACACAAATGTAGATATCCTGGGGAGACTGTAGATGTGAGGTGAACAAATACCATACCATGGCAGCAATGGGACATACCAACCATGATTATTGTGCTGAGTGATGACCTAGGAGTTCCAGGGACAGCATGGGAAATCCTCCAAACAACATACAGGCAATGGCACACCAAAGATATGCCAATGCAGTGGTGCAGATGCACAAACACAAACAGGCAGCCTCACACTGCATATCAAACACAACAGGTGATGGGGGGGTGTGCCAGTGTCCCCAGGCAACCACACAACACATGAGGAGGCCTGAATTCCAATTACACAGATGTGTATACAGTGCCATACAAAAGTAACTCATGGATCGGATTCCCCTATGTGGGCAATCAGGCATTGTTAGATGAGAGGGAGCCCAAATTACACATGTCACACAAGCTTGTAGGAACAGCAACTAACACAGCAAGAGACAGACCCACCACAGCACTACCCCCAGGGACCCCACATTGTGGTGACACTAGCCTGCATGATAATCCCACTGTGATGACAAAGCTAGATGTTGTTCACACTGTGAACCACAGCCATGTGTCCTGAGCAACAAACTACCATCACACCTACACAAGCACAAATCAATCAGCACGGCCTGTCAGCCAAGGCCAATATGGAGGTAGGGGTCTAGCCATGCAACAACTCACATTTGCACACACTCAACACCACACACCTTGATCTCCACCAAATGTGCAGCAGTGAAGCTCACATGGACAGGTGACATTGCACATGCACCCATGACAATCCCAGGGGTGGTTGTGGGAACTAAGGTGCAGAAACCCATCACACCTGGCCAGTCAACAAGACTCGTGAATGTCTGACACACTGCACAGTACGCCGTACATGGGCATGACGTGAAATCCACCCCAATCAATGGGATCCCGGCCACAGTCACACACCAATGAAGAAGCCAAGGTCACCCACAAAGAACACACGTAGACAACTTCCAACATTGCAGCTCTGACCCTGAGGAGTGGCAGCAGTCACACACACAACGTGTCACAATCACTGAAAGCTACCACAAACTGTAAATTACATGACTTGTGTAACCAACAAGTGCCAAGGGGAATCCTGACTGTGTCTCATCTGCGTTTGCCCACATCCCCAGCCCTGACAACAAAGACAACTAGGGATGACAACCTGATGAACATTAGTTTGCCATGCACCCACATCACGGAGAAACCAGGTACAAGATGCTGGATGAACACAGGACAACTCAGCAAGCATCACAAACAGGAACATCCGTAGGGACACAGCCGGTGTAGGAAAAGGGAAGGGAACACACACAGACATGCTTACACAACACACAACACGGGCCCAGGCAATGTCACAGGATTACACACTGCCATGAGGGCACTCCACTCCTGTGGAAGGTCCGCTGTGCCAAACCTTGTCTGTGCACGACTCAAACATGTCAGCAGAACACTCGGTCAGTGAGTCAACAATTACAACACACTGAAGGCTCTGCTCACATCAGCCTGGGTACGGGAGTGTCACTTCAGTCATCTGCATATACCCAAAACACGTGTCAAGCAAGTTGCACTGTATACACAGATGAGTCCTTCAACATTGATGTGCTAAACTGCATGTCCAGTGGAGATGGGCACACAGTCAGGGAAATAGAAACATTGAACAGTGGTAAGCCCACCAGATGTGCATCAGTGTAAGCCACAGATGTTAATTTACAAATGCAAAACGTACATCCCTGTGTCAAATGCTGAACATTACACCCTCAGACTGCAGCAAAGGATGCTATGGATCCAGACTAGATTAGGACACATATCCCATGGACCACATGGAGTCCATCACAGCAACACTTCATTTTCCTGATCTGAACACTATTACAACAGCAAATGCATGATGATACTCATCTACATCATGTACATCAAAAGAAAAACCACTAGTAAACAAAAAGAGGCTTTATTCAGCAAATGTGAAAGAAAAATTTGAAGTCCAAAAGAAACTAAGGCCAATGGCCAGTCCACATACACAGTCCGAACAGGGTGATATGTGACAACTTGTCACCCATTGCTTGCCTGCACTGGTACGGACAGGGGACATCCCCCTCGGAGGGGCATACAAGGGGCAGGCCAGGCACCGCAGGGACAGGATCAGGGGATGCCAGAAGGAGGCAGTGAAGGGGTGGTGGGTGCAGGAGTGTCACCGGCAACTGCAGTGGAGGTGTCTGACTCAGTGGGGGCCGGCACCACTGTAGGGCACAAGTCAGATGGTGTGGGTGCTGGCACCACTGCAGTGGGCCGGTCAGATGGAGTGGACTGGGTCCCCACTGCAGTGCCCAAGTCAGACGGGGTGGTTGTGGACTCCACTGCAGTGCATAACTCCAAGGGAGTGGAAGGGGGGCAGATGAGGTGGGCAGGACAGAGGGGGGACCCGGTCTCCACACCAGTGGCACAAACAGGCCGAGCGTCTGGGTTGGGGGTGGAAGAGCAAGTGGTAGGGGGGAGGGCCTAAGCAGTTTGGGGATGCGGTATGGGTGTGTGGGGGAACCTGGGGCAGGGTGTGGCGGGGGAACCGGTGGAGTGGTGGCCTGGGGGATGGAGGAGAGAGACTGTGTGGTGGAGCTGCGTGTTGGTGGTGGTGGGGTCTTGCCCTTCCTGGTCCGGGGGACTTCCTAATGGGGTCCTCAGTCTGCCTGTGCCTGGGGGAGGGTGTCCGGGTGTGAGGGGCACTCCCCTCTGTGTGTGGTGGTCGCCTCTTCCGCCTGTGCGTTGGGTCAGATGGATCTGTGGGGAAGAGGCCAAGCTCACAGAGGAAGAGCTTCTGGGAGGGGGGTTGCAGGTGAGGCAAGGGAAGGGGTTTTGGAGGGAGAGGTAACTGAGGACTGCGGAGTGCTCGTGGATGCGTGTGTGTGTGTCTGGGCCCCATCCCCTGTGAGTGAGGTATCAGACCCCTGACTGTGCGTGCGTGTGCATCTGGATTTTGGCGTGTGTGTCTGTGTGCTGCTTGTGTCTGTGCTGGTGGGTGCCTGTGCCGTGTGTGTGTGTGCTTGGGACAGGTAGGGTGCTGGGGATTGTGGATGGGGCAGAGGTAGGAGGGGTGAGGGACTGTTGCAGGAGGGACACTGCTGCCGTCAGTGAGGAGGCCATGGACTGATTGGTCCGATGTAGGGCAGACATGCCAGATGACATGCCCTCCATGAATGACACCAGTTGTGTCAACAGACCCATGTGTGCATCGAGGACACTCAGCACTGATGTCTGCCCTACATGGATCTGTTTCAGCAAGTCCACAGACTCCACACTCAGGGCAGCAGGGGAGACAGAGGCAGGGAGTGCGGTGCCTGGCATGAAGGAGACACGCTCCCCTACACGGGAGCCTCCACGGACATGTGGGATGGGAGCAGATGGGAGGGTGGAGATGGTGGTGGTGGCGGGGACAGACTTGCTTGATTTTGTCTGTGGTCTGCTGACACCCGCCTCCACAAGGGAGTCCTCACTGGAAGTGCTGTGGTCCTCAGCCGAGGTGGTCGTAGCTGAGGTCTCCTCAGTGTGGCTCACCTCACCCTCCGTGCCACTGGGTCCCTCGGTCTCCCCTGCAGTGGACCCAGTCTGGCTCTGCCGCTCCTCTTGGTCCGTGGAGCTGTCTCCTCCTGTGGCCGTGGATGTATCTGCAAACAATCAGGATAAACAGAGCAACATTAGTCACCTGTACTGACCACACACACCACAGTAAGTACAGCACATCACAGAGCAAGCCCTGCCATCATTCGCTAGACATTGCAATAAGTGCTGACACTGATTTGAAGAAGCCCATTGTCTGCCTGACAGTCATTCATGCCACACATATCCTACCTGTCCATGCACCCATCTGTCTGGTGCCTGTTGTATGCGACTAATCATATGTGCACACATGCACCACATACACAGTTGTTGGACATCCAAGAGAACATATGGAAATGTGTCACTCCAAACACATGCCATCTCCTGCCACTGACTCAGTACATGTGTCAGGAAAAGTGATGGGCAGAGTCTCTGTCGATATGCGGGTTTTGCTTCCATCACCAGACACAATGATGTCCTCATGTCCTGATAGACAATGCGACAATGGTGTGCATGCAGGACATATCACACTACTGCTGGATCACCCTTTGCGAGTTGAATGTCATGGCACAGGCCTGTCTGGCAAGTCAGTCATAACTGTCTCCTGTCACAGGGGCAGTGCATACACACAACACCAGTCTACACTGTGTCACAATCATGGAAGTTTTGGGAATGCAAGCCCTGTAGCTGACAGGTGCACATGTGCACCCCTGGCCACCCACATCATGAGGACTAAGATGATCCCACGTCAATCAAATGAGACATTTGAGTGACTGCAAACACAAATCCATACACATGAGCACTTCACCGTCTGATGAGAATGAACCAAAGCTGCCTGCACCTCAATGTTTCATACACCATTGTGCACAGTCAAGGGACCAGAGACCTATGCATTAACCAATGTGCAGATCCTATAGTCACAACTCAGATGGCTGGCCACCCCAAATTGTTAAACACTCCAGGAGTCCAAAAAGCAAGGCCACACCACGGTGACACAGAGGCAGACACCTGAGTGCACTCTTCACAATGCCCAATATGTATGCTGACACACGGGAGTGGGAGAACAGAGTGCCTTCGATGTACGGAGTAGGCATTACAGTCCTGGTCCATGTGCAACATGGTATTACCCTGAACACTAGGCAGGTGGCTATGCATGTGTCACACACATGATGTACATACTTCTGAGGCTCCCCCTTGGTCTCTGCTGCAGCATGGGTGTGTGGCACATACCCCAGACATGTGGTGAGTCAGAGCAGCAATTGGAACACATTGTAAAGCCATACCCAGAGTACATGTCAGATCACAGGCATTGTGTGAGCAATTGTACCACCCATGCAGCCCACAACAAAGTTCCTGTAACTGATGCTGTCCCCAACTTGAACCACAGGTAACTGCAAGTACACAGTACCCAAGTGACCTAAGTCACAGACTGTAAGGGCCACACCTGTGTATCAGATGAGGAGGGGGCATGACACAAGTGAGGGACATGAGTCCAGTACGACAAGACAGTTGTACTGTGGAAGTGGAACCAGGCTAAAGGAGTGCATAGAGCATGTTAGTCATAGTACACAGAAAAGGCTAGCACTTACCCCCTCCTTGCTGCTGTCTGGCCTTTAGCTGCCCATCCAGGTCAGGGAAGACCACCGCCAGAATCCGGAGCATGTGGGGTGTCAGGGTCCGGTGTCCGCCCCTCCTGCGAGGAGGCGACAGCTTCAGCTGGACCCTTGCGATCCTCCGGGTCCAGCCACGAAGGTCCTGCCACCTCTTCTGGCAGTTGCGGATCCTGCGCCTGTAGACCCCCACAGATCGTACTGCCCGGACGATGGTCAGCCAGATCTCCTGCTTCTGGTGGGCATCAACCTGTGAGGATGACAAAGTGAAAAGGCCATTACTACACATGCAACATATCCGTGCATCACACAGTTGGATATACATGTCTCAATCACAGGGGCATATGATGAACACAGGTAGTGCAACTATGGCTATGAACAGTTGTCCAGCAGTTACTAAATGGTATCATTGCCTGGGAAGTAAAACCTTGTTGGAATGCACTGTTACTGCACTATACCTGTTCAGTGCATGTAACTACACACTTTGGGGGCTGACAACTACTCAGTGAGCATGCTAGTCACTGGTGTACACACTGTAAGTCTTGCTAGTCAGACAACATGCACAATTAGTAAGGCAGTGGACAGCACACTCACCTGCTCCCCTGGTTTCCCATACAGCTTGCTGTACTGTGGAAGGAGGCTGTCCAGCAGGGCCTGGTTCTCCTCAGTGCTGAAGGCTGGGGCTCTCTCCACAGTACGTGCCATTGCAGTAGCCAGAGGATGCAGAGACAGCAGCAGTGGTGGTGGCAGATGTCGTCCTGGAGCATGTAGTGCAGGCAAGTGAGCTCTCAGGGGAACAGCCAGCATTATATGTGTGCTGCAGAGGCAGATACTGTCCCATGTGTCCAAAGTGATAGGTCCAAGTCGTTTGCATCTTCTGAATCTGGCCAATCCATGGAATTGCACCACTTATACACGCCCACAGCATCCTTCAAAAGTTCAACTTCATGACACCCATGAATTTGCAACATTGTTGTGGGTGGCCAACTGAATTCACTGCATCCGGCTCGTAAAAGCTTCGAAAACGCGTCCGTTACCATGTCAGTCCATAGCCAATGCGTGCGCACTGATCAGTCCATTTCCGTACAACGCGTATTTCGAAACACAACACGCATCCGTCCACATCATATGCAATGGCCAATGCGTGCGCACTGATCGGTCCATTGCTGTACAACGCGTATTTCGAAACACAACACGCATCCGTCCACATCATATGCAATGGCCAATGCGTGCGCACCGATCAGTCCATTGCTGTACAACGCGTATTTCGAAACACAACACGCATCCGTCCACATCATATGCAATGGCCAATGCGTGCGCACCGATCGGTCCATTGCTGTACAACGCATATTTCGGAGCACAACACGCATCCGTCCACATCATATGCAATGGCCAATGGGTGCGCACCGATCGGTCCATTGCTGTACAACGCGTATTTCGGAGCACAACACGCATCCGTCCACATCATATGCAATGGCCAATGTGTGCGCACCGATCGGTCCATTGCTGTACAACGCGTATTTTGGAGCACAACACGCATCCGTCCACATCATATGCAATGGCCAATGCGTGCGCACCGATCAGTCCATTGCTGTACAACGCGTATTTCGAAACACAACACGCATCCGTCCACATCATATGCAATGGCCAATGCGTGCGCACCGATCGGTCCATTGCTGTACAACGCGTATTTCGGAGCACAACACGCATCCGTCCACATCATATGCAATGGCCAATGCGTGCGCACCGATCGGTCCATTGCTGTACAACGCGTATTTCGAAACACAACACGCATCCGTCCACATCATATGCAATGGCCAATGCGTGCGCACCGATCGGTCCATTGCTGTACGACGCGTCCCTGTACAAGTCACTCGCATATGTCACCATGGTTGTCACTGGTGAACGTATGCCAGCCACAATTACTGGCCAGGGACTCAGGGGCACACCTACAACACCACAGCCTGTCCACACTGTATCCTAAGGCATGTAAGGCTGCATTACCTGTGTGTGTATGGGGTCAACATGTGGTTTGTTGGGTGGCACTTGGGGGCAGCCACTCCCAGGCTGTGCACGTGTTCATGGGGACAGAATCCTTTGTGTATTGTGCACATGACCACTGTGATGTGCAACTGTTCAGTTCAGAGCATGTGGCATGGTCACATTTCCAGGTTGTGTATGTGTATGTTATGTCACATACACCCTGAGTCCCATGTGGGATGGTATGTACGTCACAGGGTGACCCTTTGCCACAATAGTGATGGCACTCCACAGTCTGTGTGCATGTTGTGTTTCAGATGTCTCTGATTCCATGTGCACAATGGGAGACAGTCTCCACATCCACGTTGTTTGTGCATCGACTTTGATGTTGTGCGTGTGTGTGTCACAGATGTCCATGTCTGTCCTGCACAGGCAACAGGTGCCACTACCTGTGGGAGTCATGGTTGTTTTGCTGACGTGTACATGATACGCCATGTCATGCCAGTGTCCATGTGGCAATACAGGGTCCCTAGGAATCTACCTGTCAAAGAGCTGTGATGCCTGGGGCACATCTGTCCTCACTTGTCACTGTGGTGTTTGTTTTGAACGTGACAGCAATACATGGGTACTGTGACACAGCCTAATGATTTCCCATAGCACAACCTGGAACTTGTTGTCAACACATGTTGAACTGAGATGTTAGATGTTGGCCATGTAGGTGCCATATATGTCCATACAGAACGGCACACACATCAAGTACGTGTCTCGTAATGATGTATCATGTGATATTGAGTATGGTCAATGCCACATATGTGGGGTGACTGACAATCTTTCTTTGTTCACCTATGCACTGCAGGGCGCCAGCTGTCCATAGACCATTTCCTGACCTTGCAACCATGGTTGAACGTGACTGCATCCGACGGTACCGCTTCAACAGGCCGCTTATTGAGGAATTGGCGGTGCGGTTGGCCCCACATTTGCAACCTGGCTGGCCATACCCTGCAGCGCTGACCCCCAAGGTGAAGGTGATGGCAGCCCTACACTTCTTTGCCACCGGTACCTTTCAATCAATCAATCAATCATGTCATTTGTAAAGCGCACTACTCACCTGTGAGGGTCTCAAGGCGCTGGGGTGGGGAATTCTGCTACTGCTCGAAAAGCCAGGTCTTGAGGAGTTTTCTGAAGGTCAGCAGGTTTTGGGTCTGCCGTAGGTGGATGGGGAGGGTGTGCCAAGTCTTGGCGGCGAAGTGGGAGAATGATCTGCCACCGGAGGTCGCTCTTCGGAAGCGGGGGACAGTGGCGAGGGCGAGGTCGGCGGAGTGGAGCTGGCGGGTGGGGGTGTAGAAGCTGAGTCGTCTGTTGAGGTACGTTGGCCGGTGTTGTGGAGTGCCTTGTGTGCGTGGGTGAGGAGTTTGAATGTTATCCTCTTGTTGACCGGGAGCCAGTGCAGGTCTCTCAGGTGGGGTGTGATGTGGCTGCGGCGAGGGATGTCAAGGATCAGGCGTGCAGAGGCGTTCTGGATGCGTTGGAGCCGTCTCAGGAGTTTGGCCGAGGCTCCTGCATAGAGGGCGTTTCCGTAGTCCAACCTGCTGCTGACGAGGGCCTGGGTGACCGTTCTTCTCGTTTCAGTGGGGATCCACTTGTAGATCCTGCCGGAGAATGCGGAGGGTGTTGAAGCAGGCGGAGGAGACTGCGTTGACCTGTTTAGTCATGGAGAGGGTGGAGTCGAGGATGACCCCCTAGGTTGCGTGCGTGGTCGGTGGGTGTTGGGGCGGTTCCCAGTGCGGTCGGCCACCAGGAGTCGTCCCAGGCCGAAGGGGTGGATCAGAGGATGAGGACCTCCGTCTTGTCCGAGTTCAGCTTCAGTCGGCTGTTCCTCATCCATTCAGTGACGGCCTTCATTCCTTCGTGGAGGTTGGTTTTGGCGGTGTGGGGGTCCTTGGTGAGGGAGAGGATCAGCTGGGTGTCATCGGCATAGGAGATGATGTTGAGGTCATGCCGACGGGCGACGTGGGCGAGCGGTGCCATGTAGATGTTAAACAGAGTTGGGCTGAGGGAAGAGCCCTGGGTACGCCGCAGATGATCTCGGTGGCTTCAGAGCGGAAGGGGGGAAGGCGGACGCTCTGTGTTCTGCCAGAGAGGAAGGAGGTGGTCCAGTCCAGGGCCTTCTCTTGGATTCCGGCGTTGTGGAGGCGTAGTGTGTGGTGGCAGACCATGTCGAAGGCGGCTGACAGGTCCAGGAGGATGAGGGCCGCCGTTTCTCTGTTGTCCAGCAGGGACTTGATGTCATCGGTGGTGGCGATGAGGGCAGTCTCGGTGCTGTGGTTGCTGTGGAACCCGGACTGGGAAGGGTCCAGGATGTTGTTCTCCTCGAGGTAGCGGGTCAGTTGTTTGTTGACGGTCTTCTCGATGACCTTTGCCGGGAACGGGAGCAGGGAGATGGGCCGGAAGTTCTTGAGGTCCTTGGGGTCCGCCTTGGGTTTCTTGAGTAAGGCGTTGATCTCGGCGTGCTTCCAGCTCTCCGGGAAGGTTGCTGTCTCGAAGGAGGTGTTGATGACTTTCCGGAGATGGGGTGCGATGGCTGTGCTGGCTTTGTTGAAGATGTGGTGTGGGCATGGGTCTGAGCGGAGATCCGGAGTGTATGGTGTTCATGATCTTGATGGTGTCGTACGTCGTTGATGTTGGTCCAGGAGAGCAGGCGGTTGGTGCGGATGGTGGTTGTGGGGGCGAAGGTCTCAGTGGTTGTCGGGGCGGTCGTGGCATTGAAGCTGTCGTGGATGTCTGCAATCTTGCGGTGGAAGAAGGTGGCCAGCGAGTCGCACAGGTCTTGCGAGGGTGGGACGTCGTTGGTGTTGGAGCTGGGGTTGGAGAGTTCCTTCACGATGTTGAAGAGCTCTTTACTGTTGTGCGCGTTGTTGTCTAGGCGGTCTTTGAAGGAGGTTCTTTTGGCAGATCTGATGAGGTGATGGTGTCTGCGGGTGGCGTTCTTGTGGGCTGCGTGGCTGTCCGGTGTTCGTTCACGGAGCCAGATCTTCTCCAGCTTTCGGCAGGTTTGCTTGGAGGCCCGGAGGTCTTCAGTGAACCAGCTGGCTTTCTTGTTGGTGTGACTGTTGGAGGGTTTCTTGATCGGGGCGAGGGTGTTGGCGCAGTCGTTGATCCACTGTCTGAGGTTGCGGGAGGCGGTGTCGGGGTCGGTGGGGTCGGCGGGTGGGCTCTGGGCGAGGGTGATGGTTAGTTGGTCTTCGGTGACTTCGCTCCAGCAGCGGCGGGGCATCTGTTGGGTGTGGTGGTGCGTGGTGGGTTTCTTGAAGGTGAAGTGGATGCAGCGATGGTCTGTCCAGTGGAGTTCGGTGGTGTGGTTGAAGGAGAAGTGGGGGCTTGCGGAGAAGATGGGGTCAAGCGTGTGACCGGCTGAGTGGGTGGGTGTTGTGACGAGTTGTCTGAGTCCGAGGTTGGCTAGGTTGTCGATCAGGGTGGTGGAGTTGGTGTCGTTGTTGTTCTCAACACACTGTGGCGTCTGCTGGTGGGATGTCACAGACCATGTTCAGCCGTGTGCTACGCGATGTTTTGGAGGCGATGTTGAGATACTTGAACCAGTACATCTATTTCCCTAAACGTCAACAACTCACTGACGTTAAGAGTGACTTCTATGCCCTGGGGAGGATGCCACATGTCATCGGCTCCATTGATGGGACACATGTGGCTTTGGTACCACCACAGGCACATGAGCAGGCATACAGGAACAGGAAACATTACCATTCTATCAATGCCCTGGTGGTATGTCTTGCAGATATGAGCATCTCACATGTGTGTGCACGTTTCCCTGGTTCTGCACACGATGCCTACGTAATGAGGAGTAGTCGCATCCCGAGGATAATGTCACAGATGCAGAACCAGCGTGCCTGGCTTGTCGGTGTGTACTGACTTTCTACCATTGTGTGTGTTCTGCAATGTTGTATTCCACCCTCTTTTCCAACTCAGCTAATGTGCAATTGTCTATATGTAGTTGACTCCGGATATCCCAACATGCTGTGGTTGCTGACACCCCTCAGGAACCCTGTGACACCAGCCCAGATGCGCGACAATGAGGCACATGGTCGGACCAGGAGAGTGATCGAGCGGACATTTGGTCTCCTGAAGAGCCGCTTTCGCTGCCTGGACAAGACAGGAGGGGCCCTCCCATATGCCCCTGCAAAGGTGTGCAAGATTGTCATCGTCTGCTGCATGCTACACAACCTGGCAGTGCGGAAGGAGTTGCCTCTCATCCTGGATGACGATGACCAACATCCGCCACCTGTGGAGGATCCTGGCCTGGGCCACGATGCCAGTGATGATGATGATGATGAGGGTGATGTCCGCACACAGCTCATCACCAACTTCTTCAGCTGAATGTGAGTATACAGAGTTGGTATGTCAATGATTTGAGTTTGCATGATATGTGTTGGTGGTGCTCTGTTGCTGTTTGAGTGTGGCCATGTGCTACTTGATTGGATGCGTGCAGCGATGTGTCCTTACAGGTAGTCTGTACTCCCCAACAGTGTTGACATGCTAACTTGGTTTTGTGTAGGTATCTTGTGACATGTATTGGGCATGAGTATTGCAGTTCTGTCCTGTTCTTCAGTGCTTTTGACTGTGTGTCATGTCTGTCCTTCACAGGGTACTTTCAGAGTTGTTTGGTCAACTCGGATCCCCCGACACCATGATTCAACTTCCAGGGTGGAAGCAGTCGTTTCCCCACAGGTGATGTGCCACACACCCCTGGACTTTATTTCTTCTACACTTGGTGACTGTGTGGCCACTGCCACGTGGGATTACCTTGCATCTGTAGTGGAAACAACATGTTGCAAATGTGTAATAAACCTGTGCTTCACTTTGGGATGTGCGTTGTCTGTGGTCACACATCTGACTGACATTTGCTTACTGCACCTGTGGGCTAGTTAACACATACTCTGAATGGGTGTGGTGTCTGTGCATTCCACTGTATTTCCTGGCAACATCAGTGTAGGCGATGAGTCAGATGGCCCTGGTGTGTATGTGTTGTGTAGCCCTAGTGGTGTGTCTCCCTCATATGTGTCACGTCGCCATGACTCACATGACGGTGTTGAACTTGCTGTAGCAGTTAGCATGCACAGTGTCATTTAGCAGATCATCATCTCCATGACAAAAACAACGTTGGAATCACAACAGAGGCAAGTATGGTGTATTAGTGAGTTTATTTACATACATGTGTGAGGATAGTGCACAGGATGGTGGGTGCTGTAGATTGGGATTGGAATCCAAAGTTCCCAGATGAGTTGGAAGTGTTGGTAGCAGAAATGTCCTGAGTAAAGTCCACAGTCATCTGATACATTAGTCCAACTTAAACTTCCCATGTCATGTGGGAGAGTTGGGTTGCATTCGACAGGGTGAACAGTTTGCACACTAAGGAGAATTTCCAGAACAGGTGTTGTGTTCCTGGGGGATGTACATGGCCATCGGCCTCTCAGTTTTCCTTCCTGGGACGACCTCTCTTCTTTCTGGGGGGACCCTCACGTGCAGGCCGCTGCGGTGCAGAGGACTCTCCACCAGAGTCATCCTCCCTCCCTGTGGCAGTTGCAGTTGTTGCGGCACCAGATGTTGTGGGCACACAGGGAGGTGTGGACATGTTGGTGCTAATCTGGCGGAGGCATGTCAATATGTCCCTCTGCACTGCTGTCAGTTCTTCCAATGTGTCCCACTTGGACTCCATGCCAGACATGTGTGTCTCCACACGGGACATGTGGGAGTCCAAGCGGGCATGATGGGCAGCCTGCTGCTGTTGAATGTCCTTGAGGATCCCCACTACCTGGCTGACCTCTCCGGTGCTATTCTGGTACGCATCAGCAATGCGTACCAGTTGTGGGTCATCATGCAGTCCAGACCCCTCTGCAAACAGCGACCTCTGCCTACCACCCCTCCCACCACCCCTGGCCACACGTGCGGGACCTGCAGTGGCACGCACAGGTGAGCCTTGGCCCTCTTGGGGATTGGTACTGGGGTTGTTGTCCATTGCTTCACGGTGGGCTGGGGTCCCTGTGCTGTTGTCATTCAGTGTCCTTGGTCTGTCCGTGTCGGCGGGGGTGGTCTGTGTGTTGGCAGATGTTGGAGGAGTGGGTGCAGGGGTGCAGATGGTGGTCCTGCTGGTGCTGCATGATGACTCACACCGGAGGTGCCAGGTAGGTCTTCGCCATCCGAGGAGGGCAGAGGCTGTTCCACACCAGAGAGCTCAGCGGTCATTGGAGCCTGGGACAGGGACTCCTCATCATCTGCTGCTGTGTCCCCATCTTCACCTGTTTTCGGAAGAGACACACAATGTATGTTATGTTTCTACAGGCATCAATGGTTCCAACACCTGACAGTTGTGACTGTACCTCTGGATGCGGGCCTGTACATTGCATTGTCCTAAGTTGTCACAGTCAGAGGTTGATATTGGTGTAGCACATTGTCCTGCCAACCTGAAGCATTTCAATGTGAATGTTGAGGTGTGTGCATGACCAGCATTGGTGGTATTTGGTTGACATCCGGACCTCCTTCTTCCCCAGCCCAGTTATCCCACCATGAAGCATGCCACCCTTGCAGTGGGTGCAGGTTAACTCTCAGGATGTCTGTCAGTGGTGTCCTGCTGTTGGTTGGTGCCCAGTTCCCAGCAGGGCCGGGTACTCCCCACAACAGAGCACCATTGTCAGACATCTTAGAAGTGGCTTTTCACTCCCTGTGAGGTGTGCATGCTTCAGTGTGAGCTTGCTGGGCCATGTGGGTGGGGGATGTTGAGCTGTGACTACCACTCCCATCATGCTATTGCCTACACCCCCTTCCCAGCATGCCCATACTTCCTTCCTTTTGACTCTGCTTCCCTGTGGGGTAGTGTGCCTGTGCTGACAGGATGGCTGACAGTGTTGTCCTGGCGTTTGTTTGGCTACAAGTCACAAAAGTGTCCCTGTGCTTCACACAGCATAACCCAGTGTGGTGGTTCTTTGTGGGATATTTAATTAGAGTGTGAGGCAATGCATTCTCCCAGGTGAGTTGTGTGGAGTTTGTGTTAAGGGTGTGTGTGAGAAAAGCTGCTGGTGACTATGGTCAGAGCTGTCAGTCCTCCTTCCCACCCAGCCAGATATCCCACCATGGAACGTGCTTCCATTGCAGAGAGTGCAAGTTGGCTTAGAGGATGTTAGGCAGTGGTGTCCTGCTGTTGGTTGGTGCACAGTTCCCAGCAGGGCCTGCTACTCCCCACAACAGAGCACCATTGTCAGACATCTTAGAAGTGGCTTTTCACTCCCTGTGAGGTGTGCGTGCTTCAGTGTGAGCTTGCCGGGCCATGTGGGTGGGGGATGTTGAGCTGTGACTACCACTCCCATCATGCTATTGCCTACACCCCCCTTCCCAGCATGCCCATACTTCCTTCCTTTTGAGTCGACTTCACTGTGTTTGAGGGTGACAGCAATGGCAAGATGGCTGACAGTGTGGTCCTGTTGTTTGTTGGTGCACAGTTCACAGCAGGGCCTTGTGCTCCCCACAGCTGAGGCCAGTGTCAGACACCTTTGAAGTGGCTTTTCACTCCCTGTGAGGTGTGCATGCTTCAGTGTGTGCTTGCTGGGCCATGTGGGTGGGGGATGTTGAGCTGTGACTACCACTCCCATCATGCTATTGCCTACACCCCCTTCCCAGCATGCCCATACTTCCTTCCCTTTGAGTCGACTTCACTGTGTGTGAGGGTGACAGCAATGGCAAGATGGCTGACAGTGTGGTCCTGTTGTTTGTTGGTGCACAGTTCCCAGCAGGGCCTTGTGCTCCCCACAGCTGAGGCCAGTGTCAGACATCTTTGAAGTGGCTTTTCACTCCCTGTGAGGTGTGCATGCTTCAGTGTGTGCTTGCTGGGCCATGTGGGTGGGGGATGTTGAGCTGTGACTACCACTCCCATCATGCTATTGCCTACACCCCCTTCCCAGCATGCCCATACTTCCTTCCTTTTGAGTCGACTTCACTGTGTGTGAGTGTGACAGCAATGGCAAGATGGCTGACAGTGTGGTCCTGTTGTTTGTTGGTGCACAGTTCCCAGCAGGGCCTTGTGCTCCCCACAGCTGAGGCCAGTGTCAGACATCGTTGAAGTGGCTTTTCACTGCCTGTGAGGTGTGCATGCTTCAGTGTGAGCTTGCTTGGCCATGTGGGTGGGGGATGTTGAGCTCTGACTACCACTCCCATCATGCTATTGCCTACACCCCCCTTCCCAGCATGCCCATACTTCCTTCCTTTTGACTCTGCTTCCCTGTGGGGTAGTGTGCCTGTGCTGACAGGATGGCTGACAGTGTTGTCCTGGCGTTTGTTTGGCTACAAGTCAAAAAAGTGTCCCTGTGCTTCACACAGCATAACCCAGTGTGGTGGTTCTTTGTGGGATATTTAATTAGTGTGTGAGGCAATGCATTCTCCCAGGTGAGTTGTGTGGGGTTTGTGTTAAGGGGGTGTGTGAGAAAAGCTGCTGGTAACTATGGTCAGAGCTGTCAGTCCTCCTTCCCACCCAGCCAGATATCCCACCATGGAACGTGCTTCCATTGCAGGGAGTTCAAGTTGGCTTTCAGGATGTCAGTCAGTGGTGTCCTGCTGTTGGTTGGTGCACAGTTCCCAGCAGGGCCTTGTGCTCCCCACAGCAGTACCCAGTGTCAGCCATCTTGTCAGTTCTTTTCCACTCCCTGTGATGTGAGCATAGTTCAGAGTGGTGTTGATGGGCCAATTGTGAGGGTGACCAATATCTGTGACTACAACTCCCATCATGCTATTGGCTACACTCACTTCACCAGCATACACACAATTCCTTCCTTTCAGTGAGCTTCCCTGTGAGGTGGTGTTCTAGTGGTGGCAAAATGTCTGACAGTGTTTGTTGGTTAGATTTGTGCCACTGCCTTGCTCTATTTGTTGTTAGGTTTGTACATGTCATGACACAGTTACATATCACTATGAGATGGCAGGTATTGTGTTTGTCTAACTGACATACACATCTTGGGATGATTATCTTTTGGTTACTGTGGCTTTGCTAACGGTGCATGGTTTCACTATCCCCTTGACAGTGATGTGTGTGTATTGTCACACAATATAGGGTATATTGGTTGTGTACTCACCAGGCTCTGGGATGTTTGATAGTCCATGTACGCTCTCTGGTGGTAGGATGGCCCGCACCTTCTCCTCCCAGGGCCTGAGGTATACTGGTTTGGCAGGAGGGCCACTGCCGGTGCGATGACTCAAGGCGTAATCCTTCTTGAGTAGGTCCTTGACCCTCCTGCGCACATCATACCACCTATTCTGGATCTCTTCCTTTGTGCGCAAACATGGTGATTGTGCGTTCACCCTGTCGACGAGCCTCTCCCACATCTTGGTTTTCTGCGACATGGGGGTCTGTTGGACCAATGTCCCAAACAACTGTGGCTCTACCCTGAGGATTTCATCTACCAGGACTTCCAATTCACTGTCTAGGAACTTTGGATTCTTCTTTGGGGGCATGGTGATGGGTGGTGGTGGGGATTGATGTGTGTGTGAGTGTGCAAGTGAGGGTGGGTGAGTGTAGGTTTTGCTGGGTGTATGTGAGGGTGCTATTTGGGAGGTGCTAATGGTGTGTGGCTTGTGTGATGGATGAGTTGTGAGTGTGTCTGTGGTTGCTGTCTGATGGTGTTCTGTGCTGGCAGGTCTGTTGAATTTGCAAAGGATCATGGCAGGGATTTGTGGCCTTTATATGGGTGGAGTTGTGGGTGTGTCTTTGTTCCATGTTTTTTTCCCCCTGTATTTATTGACTTTGTCATTGCTTGTTTGGCACTTTTTTTTGTATTTTTTCCTTTGTAGTTTTTAGGCATGTAGGAGACGTTCTTCTGACTGAGTAGGATGCTGCAGTTGTCTCGTGCGGGCTTCTCCGAGTCTTTCAAGCTGTGTTTCTGCTGGGTTTCATGTGCGGCGTACGCGTCGGTACGGAGTATTGGGTTGCTTCGACTCCCTGTTTTGTATGCGTGTCGGTCGTACCGCTTGAGCTCCGTGCGACTCGGTCTGGTTTTACACGCATTGCATCGTACTGTGCGGGTTGGAGTTCGTGGGTACGTTTTTGTCGGGTTCATTCCTGGTGCGTGTCGGTCGGTTCGATTTGTGTGGTTTTCCGGCCGGAAAGCTGGTTTTTGTGCGGTTCGGTCGTTTGGCTTGTGTTCCGTACGAGTCGGTCGTAATGCACATGCATTGCATCGTACTACGCGGATCGGGCAGCGCCGGTACGTGTCGGTCGGACTACATTCCCATACAGAGTCGGTCGGTATGTTTTCTGGCCAGAATCGGAATCGGCCCCTAAACTTAAATAATTTGCTATTCCCACTCCAGTTACTATTAATTCAGAGTAAATGCTGGACACTAAAATTATTTAATTTACTATTCCCACTCCAGTTAGTATTAATTAGGGGTAGGTGCTGGACACTAAACTTAATTAATTTACTATTCCCACTCCAGTTAATATTAATTAGGGGTAGCTGCTGGACACTAAACCTATTTTATTTTACTATTCCTACTCCAGTTAGTATTAATTCAGGGTAGGTGCTGGACAGTAAGGTTATTTAATTTACTATTCCCACTCCAGTTAGTATTAATTAGGGGTAGGTGCTGGACACTAAACTTAATTAATTTACTATGCCCACTCCAGTTAGTATTAATTAAGGGTAAATGCTGGACACTAAAATTATTTAATTTACTATTCCCACTCCAGTTAGTATTAATTAGGGGTAGGTGCTGGA
Organism: Calotriton arnoldi; assembly: GCA_963921515.1. NCBI lineage: Eukaryota > Metazoa > Chordata > Amphibia > Caudata > Salamandridae > Calotriton > Calotriton arnoldi. The sequence continues at coordinate 65,861 of CAWUFW010019894.1, forward strand.
CACTAAACTTAATTAATGTACTATTCCCACTCCAGTTAGTATTAATTAGGGGTAGGTGCTGGACACTAAACTTAAATAATTTGCTATTCCCACTCCAGTTACTATTAATTCAGAGTAAATGCTGGACACAAAAATTATTTAATTTACTATTCCCACTCCAGTTAGTATTAATTAGGGGTAGGTGCTGGACACTAAACTTAAGTAATGTACTATTCCCACTCCACTTAGTAATAATTAGGGGTAGGTGCTGGACACTAAACTTAATTAATTTACTATTCCCACTCCAGTTAATATTAATTAGGGGTAGCTGCTGGACACTAAACTTAATTTTTTTACTATTCCCACTCCAGTTAGTATTAATTCAGGGTAGGTGCTGGACACTAAGGTTATTTAATTTACTATTCCCACTCCAGTTAGTATTAATTAGGGGTAGGTGCTGGACACTAAACTTAATTAATTTACTACGCCCACTCCAGTTAGTATTAATTAGAGGTAGGTGCTGGACACTAAACTTAAATAATTTACTATTCCCACTCCAGTTACTATTAATTCTGAGTAATTGCTGGACACTAAAATTATTTAATTTACTATTCCCACTCCAGTTAGTATTAATTAGGGGTAGGTGCTGGACACTAAACTTAAATAATTTACTATTCCCACTCCAGTTACTATTAATGCAGAGTAAGTGCTGGACACTAAAATTATTTAATTTACTATTCCAACTCCAGTTAATATTAATTCAGGGTAGGTGCTGGACAATTAAATTATTTAGTTCACTATTCCCACTCCAGTTAGTATTAATTATGGGTAGGTGCTGGACCTTAAACTTAATGAATTTACTATTCCCACTCCAGTAAGTATTAATTCAGGGTAAGTGATGGACACTAAAATTATTTAATTGACTATTCCCACTCCAGTTAGTATTAATTTGGGGTAGGTGCTGGACACTAAACTTAATTAAATAACTATTCCCACTCCAGTTAGTATTAATTAGGGGTAGGTGCTGCAAACTAAACTTTATTAATTTACTATTCCCACTCCATTTATTATTAATTACAGGTAGGTGATGGACACTAAAATGAATTAATCAACTATACCCACAGAAATTACTGTAAATTAAAAGGAGTTGCCAGACCTTTGACCTATATATTTTTGTTTTCATATTAAAATTAATATAATATGACTAACTACACTATACATAAAATTCCAAATATTTGACAACACCTATATTAAATTACTACACTATATAACTGAATACATTTTATATTTTTTTATGGTATAAATGTAAAATATAAATTTTTTAGGTAATCTTTAAATATTTATATATTTTACTAAATTTTTAATTTCACATATAAATAATATAATATCTACATTACATTCCCAAATATAAATATTTCAATATTAATTTGTAATTATTAAAACAGAAATTATATTTTTGATTAATAATTACAAACATTTTCACTTTATTTTTAATATTTTTTTTTAATTCTTATCAAATGAAATATTAAATAATTTTCAAATAAAATACTACTTTTTTTAACTTCTTAAAATGTATTAATTATTAATATTTAAATAAAGATAAATCTTAATTGATCACAAATTTACACTGTAAACACATTATTTTTCGAAATGTTTGTAAATAATAATTATTTTTTCTAAGTTTTTTAAATATTTTTAATAAATGTATAAAACAGTAACCAACATTACATCCTATAAACACAACTCCAAAATTATAAAACAATACATGCAATATACAAATATAATATAACCAAATTTGAATATATAAACGTCAAATATTTATTACATTTCATTTAATAATGTATAAAACACTCCCCACCCTTATCCCCTATAAACCCAACATCCCACTACTAATTTTTTTTATCATAGTTCAAAATTATATTTTCTAAATTATAAAATTTAATTTCGAATTTAGTATAAATTTAAATGAATTATTTTAAAACACTCCCCACCCTTATCCCCTATAAAACCAACTTCCCGCTCCTAAAAAATATTTTTGTTAGTTCAAAATTATACTTTATAAATTATAAAATAAAATTTTGAATTAATTATAAATTTAAATGAATTAGTTTAAAACACTCCCCACCCTTATCCCCTATAAACCAAACATCCAGCTCCTAAAAAATATTTTTCTAAATTCGAAATTAATACTTAGAAATTATAAATTTAAATTTCGAATTTATTCAAATTAAAATCAACTATTTTAAAACACTCCCCACCCTTATCCCCTATAAACTCAACATCCCGCTCCCAGAAAATATTTTTCTAAATTCGAAATTAATATTTATAAATTATAAATTAAAATTTTGACGTTATTAAAATTAAAATCAATTATTTTAAAACACTCCCCACCCTTATCCCCTCTAAACCCAACATCCTGCTCCTAAAAAATATTTTACAAATTTAATTTTTTATAACATTAACTAACTATAATTAAACTACAAACAAACTATAAATACATTAAAAATAGTACAAAAACAATATTTTAACATAACGATATTTTAGCAGTCGACATTACATACTTCGATATTTTAAACAACACTTATAATCGATATTTTTAACATCGATATACACAACATCGATATTTAGTACTATCGATATACTAAAGTCGATATTTATGTATGTTGATATAAAAATTTCGATATTATGTCTACTTACCGAGAAGGACAGGGCTCAACAATGTAGAGTTAGCTCTGACCTCCTCACTACTGGCAGACAATCTGGTTTTGCTAGACGCAAGAACAACCCCGCCAGGCCTCTCAAATATAAAGTTTCAATATTTGAATCATTACGCTTGCAGAAGCACTGTAAGTTCTACCTCTCCACGTGACTTAACTGTTTTGATTGACTCAAGAAGACATAATCTGAATACATGCAGCAGCCCAATACTCAGTCAGGCAGCATAGTTGAGGTATTACTGGAGGTGAATAGTGACAAGGGTGCCCCTATTTGTAGCCCTTGCCAAACGAATTCCTTGGCCAGTACCACTCTACAGCAAAGTAGTACTAGTACATCAACCTTGGGTGAACCCTTGTACGATAACTCCTACCTCGCTAACTCCCCTTCCCCTATTCCCAAATAAACAAGTTCAGCTGTGGAAGTGAAGGACCCCGCAGTATTTATCCAGCAAGGTGTTCTGAAACCTGAATCTACTAAACAGTTAGACCTGCTGTTCTTAAAAATCCATACTCCCTGGATTATCGTAGAGTGTTCTCCGACACTTATTTCATGGAACATAGCAGGGTTGAGGGCAAAGCTAGATGATGCTGATTGGGGACTGTATATAGACCACTTCGACATAGGTCTATTGCAGGAGACATGGGCCACCTCAGATATTTTTAGGCAAGGATTCATTTCCTATAGCAATCATGCCCTCAATACTACAGCAGGCAGGGCGATGGAGGGGGGTTTGTCTTATGGTGAAACATTTCACTGGGTTGCATTGCGAAAGGATTATATATCGTCTCCCCGGATATATTAGCCATCAGCTTATTGCCTAAGAATAGGCCTCCTTATTTGGTAATAAACATTTATATTAGAACTATTCGTTTCTCACAGGCATCTAACACTTTAAAAATCCTTAATGCATTTCTGGCAGATCAGCCCCCTTTTTACTGGATAATTATTGCAGGTGACTTTAATGTGTGCTTTGAGCCCTATACACCAAATTTAGATCTCATTAAGGAAGAGGATCGTATGTGGGGTATAAGCCCCCTCAATTGCTCACACAGATTAACTAAAAGAAGTGCTGCAGGATCCCAGATTGTAGACATTATGGTTTTGCTAGGCTTAAGACCATGAAATGGGTGATTCCCTTCAGATCAAGCTGCAAGGCCAACTTTTACCAGAGGAAATTATAATAGCCACATTGATTACATCTTGTTGGATATAAGAATATGGCAGGAGGTATCTGACCTCGCTGTTTGTGCACGTCAGGACAGTGACATTATCCAATTTCACTACACTGGGATTGGTTGGCTTGTAAGAAGAGAGGGGCCTAAGAAGAGTTTTCCATAACAAATTCAATGGAGATTACCAGCAACAAACAAACAGTCAAATGGGAGTCTCTGCTTAAGTCTGAGGATTTGTTAGCTAATTTATACCAACTCATACTGAATTAATTTAAGGCATTATCTCAAAATGAGCTGACTCCAAGTCAGATAGTGACAGCCCAATCAGCCTTCTTCAGTAGACTTGGCCTACATTTTGTAAAAACCTCTAGAGGAAAAAGGGCCCAAATTTTGAAAGGTCTAACAAATGGTTTGACTTGCTAAGGGTGCTCTTATTAAGGCCTTGAGAAGCAAGAATAGACTTGGGGTGGGTGGAGCTCGCAGAGTTGCACTACGCAGAATTCCACAGAGTTGCATTATACTCTGTGGAATTCCGTAGAGTTCCATGAGCGGGCGGAGTTGCTCCACCTGCCCACCCCTGAGTCCATCACCACCAGGGCAATCACGTTTTTGAATTAGGTGGTGAAACACGGGTTTTATTCATGAAAGCATGTTTTAAATATTGGTAGAATGAACTGCCCATCAGATCACAAAATGGTTTGGTGAAACTACCCAGGTGATGCCAATACTTAATTCATAATGGCAGCTGAGAGAGTGCATGTATGTGCTGACGGTCCCGCAGATACTGGGCCTGAGCAAAGCGTACAATCTGTTCCCGAGCACTACAAACACAAGGAGCAACGAGAAGGAAAGAATTTGGGTTGAGGGCTGAGCAGGCCTGGGAAAAGGGAGTCAGCACTGTTGGGCAGAGTAGGCTACAAAGACCCATGCACTTTGTTCTGCTACAGCATCCCACCCTAAATACCCTTCATCCACCTTTTGCACCCCAAGTCACCTTCCTGTCTTGTTTGTAACACTCACCTCAGAATGCAAACAGCTCCTGCTGTGGGTCCTGCCCCCTTGTCGCCTGAACCTGAATTTAATCACTTCTCGACAAAGGTGTCCAACAGCTGTACCAGCGCACAAACCAAGCCCCTCAGCCGTTCCTAGTGCTGCATCCCCGGCGCATACAATAAGCTCTAGGCAGCAGCATACTCAGCCCGCACCCGCGGCTTGTGAGCAACCTGATAGTCACACACAGCTGAGTGACAGATCACTCAACCAATTATGTGAGTTGGCAGTGCCCGGAGGGAGACAATGACAAACACGAGAGCACACACTGTATGAAACATCTAAAAGGCTAGACCGAGACATTCGTATAATGTCATGGGGGTGGCCATCTTAGCATTCGAAACTCCTCTCACAAAATGAATTGCCCAATGGGAATATTCAATATGGAGGGCATGGCTTCCAGATTTGTGAGTTGGTTGCCAGCAGGAGAGAGTAACTAGGTGCTGCTAGCCTGCTAGCCATGGCCAGTGAATGCGAGGAGTGCTTCAAGCCTGCTGCTCTGTTTGTCAACAGAAGTGAGCAAAGGGCCGGACTCTGCAGTGGCAGCCAGTGACGGGATGACTAATGGAGGGCAGTGGGGGCAAACTAAACTCCACTACGTGGCAGAATTGGAGTTTTTTCAGAACTCCATGTTCCGATCTGAAGCATGGAGTGGCAAAATTCTGCGAATTCCGTCGGCAGAGTGGAGTTAATCACCCACCCCTAGAATAGACCATATATTGCCATAGCTAGCAAGGAGTATGCTAGCCCTATCAATGAAAGGAAAGCTGTGTGGGAAGAGGGAGTCTGGGATAATCTATTGGCTGAGGCAAGGGCTAAAGATAGTAAACGTTCCTGGCAGCCGGTATCTAAAAATGGGCGATCAGATAATGCAAGGCCAGAGTGTCACATTCCCCCAGAGGAATGGATTACATACTTTGGGGGCCTCTATCAGCAAGCATCTTAGTAGCTGACAGAGTTGTGGGTGCATCAATAGTCCCTGTAAAATAATAGGGGGAAAGATTGCAAGGCATTCACGCTTGAAGAAACCACCCTAGCCATATTGAGGCAGAAGCCCGGGAAAGCCACAGAACTTGATAAAATCCCGGTCGATCTATATAGAAGTGAGCTGCAGATCTGGGCCCCATATATAAACTTGGTGTCAAATGCCCTGATGGTGGGGGGCCAGGAAAGGAGCCATTGGAATGCTGATCCACAAAAAAGAAGATAAGGCTTCCCGAGTAATTACAGACCCATAAGCTTAATCGATAACAATCAGAAAATTTCCAGGTCCCAAATTCTTAATAGGCCATAGGATTGGATTGAGCAAGGCACTATCTCATCAACAGTCAGGCTTCAAGTGTAAAATTAGTACAAAAGACCAAATCATATGCTTTTTATCCATTAAGTGGAGGAGTGTAGTTGTGGAAAAGGGGAGGTTATTCGTGGCCTTTGTGGATCTTTGATCCGTGTTTGAGCTGGTTTCAAGGACGAAATTATTGGAAACCTTGAGTAGGATAGGGGTACCAACACGGCTATTGACCCTAATCCAGGCACTATATACAGACAACTTTGCAAAGGTTAGGTTGGGATCTGCGGGCGAACTGACAGATGAGATACCAATCTGGAGAGGAGTGAGCCAAGGGTGCATATTGGGTCCTACACTCCTATACATCAACAAGTGTCTCCCATATCTTTTCAACTGTGAGAACGATTCACTCAAGATCAAAGACACCATGTTTGTTATTTGCCGATGATACCCTGTTATTGTCAAAAAGCCCCTAGGGCCTTTCCACAATGCTCGAGAGATTTTCTGCATACTATAGGGATTATTGGTTAGAAGTTAACAACAACAAAACTAAATATATGGTGTTTGGCAATCACAAGGGCAAAATAGGATCTAAAGCAGAGGATGGGGTAGCCCTCGGGTGGGTCTCTGAGTTTGATTACTTGGGTGTTCTCTTGGAAGACTCTCATAGATGGCAAGCTGAAATAAGGAAGAGCACCTTGTTGCTAAAGCAATCTGCAGCGGCTATCATAAGGTTTGCAGAAAGCACACCATCTTTTCCCATTTCCCCCCTTTGGAAATTTATAGGCTCCAAGCATGTGGGGTGGCCCTATACGGAGAAGATATTTGGGGTCATTGTAATCTGGAGATTTTGGAATAGGCAAAGAACAATTTCTTGAAGTCACTGTTAAAAATTCCTCTTAACATCCCCACAATTCCTATCCACATGGACTTAAATTTGAGATCTATCTCTGATATTGCAGCAATGAGACCAATTCAGTATTGGCTAAGGGTTTGGGCGACAAGAGAACTAGAGCCCTATGGGGAATGGCTCCAAGGTCTGCTAGAGGGGTCGTGTGATGATAGGATCCCTTGGTGTGCCTATATGAAATCATGGTTATACAAGCTGGGCTTAGGGGACTTTTTTGTCAAATCCCAATGATATATCGGGTGATGCCATTAAAAAGCTCAAAATGGCCTATTGGACCCATGTGATGGGAGAAAAAAACACCAAGTCCACCTTAGGCAGCCTGACCGATGGCTTCCTCTTATTCAAATGTGTTTTTGAGTTTGAACCGTATTTAGATATGGTCACAAACCTGTCTGCACAATCACTTTTTATCGAGTTTAGAGTGGGCACATTACCGATAGCTTCCTTCACTTGACAATGGAAGAAGGGGCAAGTTACATGAAATATGTGTTCGATGGGATGTGAGGCCATAGAGTCCATTGAACATGTTTTATTTGTTTGTATCGCATACACAAAGCAACAGAAATGATTGATCATACTGGAGCAGAATGATGGGCTTCAATGACTGCTTTACAGCACTGAGAATTGTTTTTTCAATTGGTAAATTTCTATCAGCCATATGGTATTTGAGGATCAAGCAAATTGCTGTGGGATAAAGGTCTTTATGAACATTTGAATTTTTTTAATTGTTTATATTTTTGCCACAAGGGCTATAATCTGTTTTTATCTCTTCTTAACCTACAGTATTTTTATATGTACATATATGTATTTGGTATTTTATATTGTTACCTTTAAGGTTTTTTCAATGAACTGAAATAAAGGAAATGAACTGAACTCTAAACTTCTCTACATCTTTCACCCACAATCACCTATTTATAGCTAATGTACCACATGTTCCACACCCTCAACCAATGCATTCTTTTTTCACAATTAAATTATAACATGCCATCAACCCTGGTTCAATAAGAGTTTATAAAGAAACATATTCCTCTTGATACACGTTTTCCTAATATTGAGCATTGTGTTTTACTCTAGAAATAGCAATATTGCCACTCAAACATCTCATGGGGTAAAAAATTTACAATAAGGTTCATAAAAATACTAGGGCTATTATTGCAAATTCCTTGTTTTATAATTTGAGAGACACTGCCTCTTTTACTTACAACTAAATACAGATTGAACAGTTCATTTTTCAACACAACGTGCAATACTTGTGAAAACTCAGCATTCTAATCTATACTTCTTAAAAAATATATTTAGAAATCGGCACCACTATAAACAGCTTTTCACTCAGTAAGCCTTGTGTAGAATAAGTTTACATCCCCTTACTGGCTGGCTTTCGTTAATAGTTTCGATATCTGTCTCTTTCAGGAGACATGGCTCTTGGCACCACAACATTGCGTAGGTTATTTAAACTATCATATACCGGCAATAAAAGGACCAAAAGGTCGGCCATCAGGAGGATTGACCATATGGGTTCGCCAAGGCCTGGACGTTAGCATAAAGGAGCTCTCCTCAAAAAGTAATGACATACAGGCACTAAGGCTAAAATTAGATCCGCTTGAGAGCATTGATGTCTATAATATTTACGTGAGGGGAACTAAAGGAGGAAAATCCCAAGTTCTAGCGGCTTTGGACGAACTCCTCGAGTCGAACTCATTGGACACCAATGCAATGGTTGCAGGCGATTTTAATTATTTTTTTTATTTTTATTTTTATTTATTTAGCCACAAGTAAATTACATTAACCACAGTATCATATAAAGCACAGAAAAAGGGTATAAATACCATCATCAAAAAAAAGAGAGAAAAAAAAGGAGAAAGCAGCACATAAGAAATATACAATAATACTTTCAAACAATTACAAATAAATACTAGTACAAAAAATTAAGGATAGCAAATAATGAGTAAAATGCCCACTAACCCCACCAAAGGCTAGACCAAACCCTCTCCAATTTAGCCAATGAACGAGGGCCCCTAACTTTTGCTAGAGCCAATTCCATTTCATAAACCCCCTCAATAACAACCAAAATTCCGAGATTTTAGGACTCAGTGTTTCGATCCATACCCTAGCAATACACAACCGAGCACAAGCTATAATAATTGAAACTAAAAATGTTGATACATTGCCCGGATCTGCAATTATCCCCAGTAAAATTTCCTTCTCAGTTAATTGAGTTTCCTTCCCTAATAGTTTACCCAACTCTCTAGTAACCTCGCACCAAAATGTATTTAAATTTGGACATGAAACAAACATATGTCGGAGATCCGCGGCATATTCTTTACACTTAGGGCAGTGTATCTTAAAAGAAGCATGGGACACGGCCCATTTTGAAATAGCCTTAGGAGTATAGTACAACATAAACATAATACGATGTTGTTGCAGTTTTAAGTTAATTGAGGTAACTGCAGTATTAATTAAAGCCAGTGATTCATAAACCTCCTCATTAGTAATGTCTATTTCAAAAATATGCTTCAGTTTAGCTGTAATCTGTGTACCATCGTCAACCATGGCGGCTAAAAAACTTCGGTACACTTTCCTTATACAACCCCGCCCTGAGGTCTGAAAGATTGCCCGTAATACCTCTGTTGTACGGGGTAAGGCTAGCAATCCTTTCCCTTGCAGAAAAAAGTTCCTAACTTGAAGATATTTAAAAAATGATTTATGAGCTATCCCAAATTCTACTTGAAGAGATGAAAAAGACCTAAAACCATGCTCATCATATAGCTGCCCAAGCTGTGTTATGCCACGCTGTTGCCACATTTTCCCCGCAAGATCAGAAAATATGCCAGGTAGTCTCGGGTTACCCCACAAAAAGAGAAATTCATGTAAATCGGGCAATGCATAAGCTTTACAAACATCTTGCCAGATACGAGTAATATATCTAATAATCTTAAATCGCACTCTTTTGTAGTAGTTCTAGTCGGACATTTCATGTAATAAAAACCCCGTGTTGAGACCACAGGCCAGCTGATACGCAAAACAAGGTTTATCCACCACGGGTCCCTTAAGTAGACACTGAATCCGATTAACAAAAGCAGCCCAAAAATAGGCTTTAGAGTCTGGGAGTTTAATTCCACCTTGTTCATAGGTTAACTTAATGTACCCAAGAGCTCTCCTCGCCCTACGATATCCCCATATATAACTACCAATAACACTATCCAACCGCTTAAAAAAGTCAAAGGAACTCTCACAGGGATGGTACGAAACAAATAAAGAAACTTTGGTAAAATATTCATTTTAATTACATTGCACCTACCAATAATAGTAAGTGGTAGCTTATGCCACCGACGCAGGTCTGCAGCAACCTTTTTAAGCAACGGCTCGTAGTTTAAAGTGATAAGATCACCAATACTACAGCTGAGAAAAACTCCTAAATAAGTGGCTGTTCTAGTAATACCCAGTGAAGGTGGAACTGATGCGGGTACAAAATTTAGAATTGACTGTGTCTTGTTTATATTAAGCTTGTATCCAGAAAAAGAACCAAAAAGTTGTGCCTCTTGGATTACCACTACAATAGCTTCCACCGGTCTCGTAGTGTATATGGCAATGTCGTCTGCGTAGGCTGTAACCTTTAAAGCCACACCATTAAAGGACACTGGAGAAATAAAATCATTATGGAGCAAGTGCCTAATAAAAGGCTCAATGTAAAGGGCAAATAATAAAGGTGGATAACGGACAACCCTGCCGAGTGCCCCTCTGAATACTAAAGTAAGGAGATACAAGACCATTGAGCCTAATAGCAGCGGTTGGCTTAAAGTATAACTTCTGTATCGCCGAGATATACCTCCGACCGAGACCTAGGGAAGACATGGTATACCATAGAGACCCCCAGGCCACTCGGTCGAAGGCCTTCTCGGCGTCCAACATTAACATCCCAATCTGCTGACCAAGGTGGTCGGCAACATCAAATGCTGCAATAGCTGTATTTATGTGTGCTGCAGTGTCCCTACCAGGGACAAAGCCATGCTGTTGTTCCGATACCAGTAGGTGAATCAAGGGGGCTAGGCGAGAAGCAAGACGCTTAGAAATTTTGTTTGCGTCCACATTAATTAGGGATATCGGTCGATACGAACTCATATCCTCAATTGGCTTTCCTTTTTTAGAAAAACAATGATATGTTATGTTCCACGAAAGGGGCGCATCCCCACCTTGTAGTATCTCATTAACCAACTCAAGAAAAACCGGAGTCAGTACATCCCTAAAGATTTTATAAAACTCTAACGGGATAGTGTCTTCGCCAACCGCCTTACCGGCGGGCAATGCACCAATTGCAGTATTAATTTCTAATAGATCCGCGTTTCTATCCATCATCGTAGTTTGAGATGTGTCCAAAACTGGCAGTTCACTTTCTTAAATGTAGTCCATAACTAATTGCTGGTTAAAACTGACTTGCCCCTTATACAAATGAGCATAGAATATCCTGAATTGCTCCATTATATCCTGAGATTTAGAATGAATAGAGCCATCTGTTCCTTTAATTCGCTTAATGTGTGACCTAACCCTCTGATCAGCAAGCTGGTAAGCCAAAACCCGTCCCACCCGCTCGCTATACTCATATTGTTTCGTTTTGTATTTAGAGAAGCTACTAGCTACTTTGTCCTTTAGCTTTCTACTAAGCCTTGCTCTCGCATCAACAAGCTGTAAATATATAGATGCTTCGCCAGCGTCCTTCAAAGCGATCGCTCGAGCATGTTGCTGCTCTAAATCAATGTATTGCCGATGCTCGTTTTCTACCTGACTGAAACTAAGCCGGTTCTGCTTAATAATGTATTGGAGCGAAGCCCCTCTCACATATGCCTTTAAGCAATCCCAGACTATAGCAAAGGATGCAGTGTGTAAATTATTTTCTATGTATTCCTTCAAAACTATTTGCATATATGTTACATAGTCAGGATTGCTTAACAGGTGCCTAGGAAATGAAAATCCCTTAGTTTGTTGTTTCTCTGTTGAAGAGAAATGAACGGTAAGCAAGATGGGATTGTGGTCCGACGTTACCTTGGGACATACCACCATAGAAGATTTATCCAGCAAAACATAGTTAGTAAAAATCATGTCTATTCTGGAATATTGTTTATGAGGATGGGAAAAAAAGGTGTACCCTGGTATTGTAGGAAAAGTTTTCTCCAGACATCCTCCAATCGATGTATATGTAATAAATCTAATATAGCAGCCCTCACCTGAACCATTCTAGCTCTTGCAACAGTATTTGTAGTATCTATTTTTTTGTTCAAAATACAATTAAAGTCACCCATAACTATAAGGTCGCCGGCCCATTCCAATAGTTCTGAGCATAAAAAGGTTATAACCTCAGGGCAGTCAAGATTAGGGCCATAAACCATACATACTGTCACCTTATGACCAAAAATTAGAAGCTGGGAAATAGCCCATCTTCCCCTTACATCAGCCTGTGTACGTAAAACCATAAATGTAGATTGTTTAGATTTCAATAAGGCGACCCCTCGGATAGATGCTGACTGCGATGTACATACAATCTCATCATAGCCGAGTTGCTTGAGGAGAGTTCTATCCTTAAAGGCCAAGTGCGTTTCCGCGAGCCCAACTATATGAGGCTTAAACGCCTTAAGTTCTTCGGCTACCAGTCGTCTCTTAGTAGCTTGGTTAAGCCCAGAAACATTCCAACTCATAAATTTAACACCCGACATTATACAGAATTCATAATTATCGAATCAGTCTCCATCCACAGCAAAAGAAATTTAACACCAAACCAATAGTCGATACTTTTTTTAATACTCTTTCTGTGCTTTTTGAACTACTACGTGGCAATTAAATCCCCCCCACCCCCACAAACTACCCCGCCTCAACCTATCCCTTCCACGTATCCACCCGCCCACCCCGTGTCTTAGAAAAGGAATCACCCCCCTTCTTGCTGTCCTAGACTGACAGCATATGGGAGACGCCCGACCACCCCAACCCAAGAACCCCCCTGAACCGACCACTTTCAACCCCTGCCCTCAAAGAAAGACAAGAGAACAAAACGTTAACCAAAAGAAAACCCTCAAATATTTTTTTTTTTTTTTTAAAAAGAACCCCATATCTAAACCAACACAAGCTAAAGCACGGGAAATCAAATTATATATAAAGTTGTCAATCAACCCCCTTCTACTTATACCAAATTTAGTCATCAAATCAATAAATCAGGTCAATCTTTAGAAATGGGCTGCCACTTAGAAGCGCCCTTTTAGCCTCCTGCTCGTTAAAAAAAAAATGTGTACTACAATCCTTATTGACTTTTAAGCGAGCAGGTTCCTGTAGAAAAACCTGTGTACAGACAGCCTTAAACGAATCCATAAGTTGACGAAGCTGCCAACATTTATCCATAGTTGATTTACAGAGGTCAGATCGCACAAAAATTGACATAGTGTCTACTTTAACAGGGGCTGAGGGCCTAGCCTTAAAAAAAATTGCCTGGCGAAGCAAAAAATTGCCCAGAAATACAAGAATGGGCCTAGCAAAATTTATTTTAGCTCGGCTACCCTGTGGAAGGAGTAATGGCAATCTGTGCGCTCTCTGGACTGGCCTTCTGAGGAAGGCCTTCTGCAACAGATCAACGATATATGCACGTGGGTCAGAGCCTTCTCTGCCTTCAGGGATCCCAAAGATTCTGAGATTCTAGCATCGCTGCCGGTTTTCAAGATCTTCGATTTTGAACTGCATCTGAGCCATCTGTGAGTCCTGAGATTTAACCAAGTTCACTGTTTGAGTATTGACCTCCTCCACTGCTGCCACCCGGTGTTGAAGGTCAGAAACCTCAGAGGTTAGATGAGAAACCTTAACAGTAACTTCGGTTAGTGCTTGTTTAATATCAGAGCTGTCAGTCTTAGCCTGTTGGTAGTAAGCTTGTGCTTCCGCTCTTTGGATGGCTAACGCCTGCATGATTCTGGAAAAAGACGACTCTAAACCCTCACTATCCCTCTCCACATGCTCGGTGAATTCAGTGCTACACAGAATACCAGTTTCTTCTGAAGGCAGTAAAACCGAGGAGGAGACTGGAGTTGTAGACTTAGAGGATTGGTTGATAACTATAGTGGATGCCAACCCCATAGTAGGAACAGACTCAACATTCGTTGGCATCTGGATAGGGCCGTAGCCACGACCGGATTGTGGGCCTGAAGCCTGTAAATCTCCGACGACAATATCAAGAGTACCAGTTCCTTGCGGGACCTCGGAGGTAGTTATTGATAAAGAATCGGCAGGGTCTGAATAATCACTTTGCGAGGTATTGATCGACGTGCTCCCATGTATCCCTGAATTAGACAATCTAGAAACAATAGTTCTTACTTCACCTTTTGAAGAGACCCATTTCCGCAATGGGCTCACCCCCGGGCCAACTTTTGCCATACTTGTTGCCGTGCTTGTTGCCCCTTTGAGTCGCCCAAGTGCCTCTGATACCTGTGACTTGGAGGCCGCACTGCTCCCGTGGCCCCTGCCGCCTTTCCCGGACCGAGCAGGTTTAAAGCCTTTTCCTTTAAGAGCTCTTCCCCCCTCCGGAGTGCTGTTTCTGGGACTACTGATACCACCTGCCTCATTGCAATCATTAGTGTTGCGATTACTATTACTGTTACTGCTGCAGATAGTGCCGGTAATTTCCTGTCCCTGGGGAGTGAGAGACGAAGAATCCAAACATTCTTCCGAATTAACACCATTTGTAGACTCCTCGGGAGCCGTTTCGGCCACAGCAGCACCAAGGAGAAGAGGAGAAGCAGCTAAATCCTGCATCTCCTCGCAAACGATGTCCCTCGTACCTGCTTCTCGCATAGTCCTTGACCCAACAACAGAGAGCTTATCAGGAGAGGCACAAGACAAAGTTGTAAAATCTTCAATGCCCCCCAAGCCCTCATGCACTGCTGCATTTAGAACTTCAGCCATTGCAAAACCAGGAATGGCTGTCTCTGAGCCACAGGAGCGGAGCAGCGCCATAGCTTTTCCTGAGCGCAAAAGTTTTAGTATTGGCTTCCCCACCTGAGGGTCAATTGAAGTATCACCCCCATGATTATTGTGACTGCAGGACCCCATAGAAGCATTATCGCTTACCGGTACTTTCTTTGATAATGGTCCACCACAGACTACTGTAACATCGCTCTCCTGAAGCTTCGCAGAGTCCACAGCGTCCAAAGGATCCCCGGCTTCAGCCTGAGCTTCCGCACGCCACCGGCGAGTAGTTCGCGGAGGGGCCATCACCTCCACTTTCACCGGGAACCACAGCGGTGCTCCTATGCCATCCAACACACTCCCACCGCCGCCTTTTGGAAACAAATCCTGACCGCTGCTGCCATCACTAGCGTCGATGCAGGAGTCCCAGATAGGATGCCGCGTTATCCAAGGCAGCCGTGAAAAAACCAGCGGAGAAGCTCCGAGTGAGAACCACCTCGCTATGCGGCTGCCATGCACAGCGTGACTGAGCTTCGTTATTTGGCACATCCGAGGATGGAGGGAGCGGGCAAAACCGGAGCCGTAGGTAAAATGTTCTGAGTATTCCCGACCTTCGGGCTTTCGTGTTTGCGGTGCCGGGAATGCTTTACTCCACAATTAACAGCCGTTTAGTAGAGGAATAGTGGCAGACCAGGACGGTCCTGGGGAGAGGTGGTGGGGACGTCTATCCCACAGCGGAGTCAATCCGCCATCTTCCTTTTCCGCTACACCCGGCGATTTTAATTCAACTTTCGAACCACTTGCAAAGGGAGAATGTCAACTCTCTACTGAAGAAGACACACAGTGGGAAATTCCGAAATTGGAACTTGATCCTGTAAAATAGTGGTCGGAGATAGGTGTCCAGACAAACTCTATTTGTCTAGAGCATTGGCTTAGGGCATTAAATGGTAGGACGCAACAAGACAGGCAGGGGGCGAATACGTTCAACAATGGATATAGCAAGAGTAGGATAGACTATATCCTTATGAACCTAAAATTTTGGCACACAATCATTGACATGGATGTTAGAGACCGCCCAGAAAGTGACCATAATCCCCTGTGTGCATCCTTCAGATGGCGGATGCACAAGCAAATGCATGGGGGTGAGGTTGAACTGCATCCTTATGACATAGTTCTCACCAATGATATGAGACGTCTTAAATGGGAAAGACTAGCAGAAAATCCCGAGACCCTGGATAGTATTTCCAATGACGTCGATAGTGCCCTATTAGAGCTAGGAAAAATTCTGTCCACTATTGTCCCAATGGAGCTCGTCACTCAGTCGCACGCTCCTGGGACGAGAAACTCTGGCAGGACCTCAAAGAGGCAAGCTTCCAGAACAATAGCAAACTGTTCTGGAGCATCTTAAAATGGGACCGTGGGGGTCAACCTGAACAACCCCAAAACCATGTCATGAAGGAAGATTGGGTCAAACATTTCAAACCACAATACGAGCAAATCCAGTTAGTGAACAGTATTTCTGACCCCAGCCACGCACTCTATACAGAACACGTTTTTAACATAAATGATGTGGTGCTAGCTCTTGAAGCAGTAACAGGCGGGAGAGCGCCTGGCCCCGATGGCATCCCCGCTGATGTTTTTAAATATGATAAAACAAGATGGGGAAGATATATCGCCATAGTTGCCAATGCAGTTGCCCAAGGTGCCCCTGTACGGGACTCCTGGAAAGGAGCCGAAATTATTCCGGTGTATAATAAAGGAGACAAATCACTACCGGGTAATTATCGACCCATTAGTTTGATCGATGCACTGCAAAAAATTGTGGGCAGAAAGATTCTTAACAAGATCAATGATTGGATAGACGAACATAGCATACTGTCCCCCCTGCAGGCTGGGTTCAGGGCCTATACCAGCACCATCGATCAGGTGTTCCGGTTTATATTATTATTGTGGAAAACAGTGGTCCTGGGCAAAGGCAGTATATATGCTGCCTTCGTTGATTTAAAGTCTGCATTTGATCTCGTTCCCCGCTCCTGTTTGTGGGTGAAGTTGCAGGAAATGAGGTTGTCTAAAGAACTCCTTACGCTCATAATGAGACTGCATGAGAACAACTATGTCAAGATCCGTTGGGGCACCCAGCCCGTTCCCAATAGAACGAGGGGTACGCCAGGGGTGCGCCATGGCTCCCACCTTATTTTCCCTGTTCATTAACGGAATAGTTGATTGCATGGCACCCGTGAACACTGATGCCCCGATTCTAGCAGGTATTAAAATACCAATCCTGATGTTCGCCGACGACACATTGATAATTTCGAAAACCCCGAGCGGGCTACAGCGAGCCCTATTAATTTTTGAAAAGTTTTGCTCTGATCGTGGTCTCAAAGTCAATGTGTCGAAGACGAAATTTATGGCCTTTAACCCGCATAGAGCCTTTAAAGGCAGTATATTCATGAATAGTCGTCCATTGGAACAGGTAGGAGCGTTCACATATCTGGGGGTACACATACAGAGCAACTTAAAGTGGAACCAGCAAATTGATCTGGCAACACTTAAGCACCGGCAACTGGCAGGAGCGTTACACCTGGAGCACAAAAAGTCATTTACTAAACCCATTAGACCAGTGCTCCAGGTTTATGACCTGAACGTGGTCAGCTCATCACTTTATGGTGCTGAGCTGTGGGGGTTCGAGAGCACGACGGAACTTACTGTGTCCGAAAATAGATTTCTACGTAGCATCACTAATCTTCCTCAAGGCACACCATTGTGCCGGCTACACTATGATCTTGGAAGAAAGTTTTTATCAGACATCATAAAATTATGCCCAGTATTATATTGGCGCAGGCTATGGACAACACCAGAATTAAACGTTTATGCCACAGGTTTTATGGATATAATTAAATTAGAAAGTTTCCACAAGATTAGATGGCTCCGGGGTGTTAGAGACATCCTGGTTGACCTTGGTTTGAAAATGCTCTGGGATGAGCCATCCACGGCTAGTTTTCCTTCTAAAAAGTATTTGAAGGAAAAATACTGGGAAAGGATCACTTTTAACACCTTGAGACACAGTGAATCAGCCACACTGATAGGTACATTTCTAGAATTCAAACACATTACGTACCTCGAACCATACTGGGACATTATAGCAAAACCACTAGATAGGAAATTGTATTTCCAGTTGATGGTGTGCTCGCTACCCTTAAGATCTTTTACGTCAAGGTGGTCTAATTCAACTGATAACAAGTGCCCCATCTGCTCGGCTTACAAAGAAACAGTAGCGCACATGCTTTTTGCCTGTCCAGCATATGCAATTCCCCGTCGGGTCTGGCTGAGACCCCTATGTAAGCTGCTAGGCACATGCAGAAGGGCGGAAGCCGAAAGGATCATACGCACAAGCACATCATCCACCATTTCAATAGCTGTTGCGAAATATCTTGGGTGGGCGTGGGCATTAAGGTCAAAATTAAGCCATCATAAAATTCACGTCCAACCGCATACACTGATCTAGTGCTGCAATTATTTCTAGTTACCTGTTATCTGGTCTCTTTGAGCCTTTAGGTCAACAAGAAGAAGTTACTCCTGTTGTGACCTCCCAGCTTAGAAATGTGCGTAAGCTCCTAATGTAGAAATGTGCTAGGTTTTTATTCCTTTTATTATATATGGTGTTTTAAATGTTCAGTTTTATCAAAAGTCGACATATATATTAATCGCACCTTAGGAATTGGGTTTTTATGTAATGATGGAATATTTTGATACATGCTTTTATGATTATATGTCGAATAAAGCTTAACAAATGGAAATGGAAATAGAATAAGTTTACTGATAGTAGTTCACTTACTGACACTACTCAACAAAGTTCATAAAATATCATAATAAATAACTGAATTTGGAGCTGTTTCTTAATTGCAGCTGAGAACACCAGTCTCTTTCAGTTCCAAATTAAGTCACTTACGCTGAGCACAACTCAAACAGACTTCCTTCTCCTCCAAAGCACCAAGGCCAACCTGAGCTATATCTGCCTCTCCGACCAATCACATCACAATATTTCTTCAACCATTTAATAAGAATGTTAACTACTGGTTTTCCCCATACCTCACCTCAAGATTAATTCGCTAAAGCTTGGATTCTACTCTTGCAAGACTCTCATCAGATTGCAACAGTATTGTAGGGAAATAGTAGTACATGGAAGGGACTAGCCACTTCAATGACAACCGTCTCTCGCATAATGAGTGGCCATACTAAAGAAGGGACTGCCCTCTTTTTCAAACCTTTCTCACGGGTGACACATACGCATAGTAGGGTGTGTATAGGGGCTGGCCTCTCTTCTGAGACTCCTCCTTTGGATGATGGGTGTGCATAGAACGGTGTGGGGAGGGACTGGCCTCTTCTCCCAGACCTCTCTCTCATAGTAGGGTGTGTTTATGGACTGCCCTCTCCTTTGAGCAGATGACAGATGCATCTAGTAGGGTGTGTGGATGGCCTGGCATCTCCTTTGAGACCTCTCTGTCAGATGACAGCTGTGCGTATTAGTGTGTATGTGAAGTGATTGGCCTCTTCTTTGGAACCTTTCTTTCAGATGATGAGTGTGCTTAGTAGGGTGAGTGTATAGACTAGCCTCTCCTTTTAAACCTCTCTATCAAATGATGTATGTGCATCGCAGTGAGTGGGGAGGGACTTACCTCTCCTTTCACACCTCTCTCTAAAATCACAGGTGTGTGTAGTAGGGTGTGTGGATGGACTGGCCTCTCCTGTGAGACTTCTCTCTCAGATGACAGGTGTGCATACTAGGATGTATGGGTAGTGACTGGCCTCTCCTTTGAGATCTCTCTCTCAAATGATAGGTGTGCATAGTAGGGTGTATGAAGGTGCTGGCCTCTCCTTTCAGACCAGTCTCTCAGATTATGGGTGTGCATAGTAGGGTGTGTGAAGGGACTGGCCTCTTTGCTGAGTCCCCTCTCTTGAATAATATGTCTGCATAGTAGGGTGTTGGGAGGGACTTGCCTTTCCTTTCAGACCCCTCTCTCAAATGAAGGTGTGTGTAGTAGTGAGTGGGGAGGGACTGGCCTCTCCTTTCAGACCCCTGTCTTAGATGACAGGTGTGCATAGTAGAGTGTGGGGAGGGACTGGCCTCTTCTTTCAGACCCCTCTCTCAGATGACAGTGTGCAAAGAAGGTTGCAGGGAGGGACTGGCATGTCCTTTCAGACCCCTGTCTCAGATGAGGGGTGTGCATAGGGTGCGGGGAGGGACTGGCCTCTCTTTTGCAACCTCTCTTTCAAACGACGGGTGTGCATAGTGGTGTGTGCAGATGGACTGGCTTCTCCTTACAGACCTCTATCTTAAATGACGGGTGTGCATAGTAGGATGTATGAGGAGCAACTGGCCTCTCCTTTGACATCTCTCTCTCTGACGATGGATGTCCATAGTAGTGAAATGTGAAGTACTGGCCTCTTCTTTCACACCTCTCTCTCAAATGATGGGTGTGCATAGTAGGGTGCATGGGGAGCTTCTGTCTTCTCTGTTTGACACATCTCTCTCAGGTGACAGGTGT
This sequence comes from Calotriton arnoldi, assembly GCA_963921515.1. Taxonomy (NCBI): domain Eukaryota; kingdom Metazoa; phylum Chordata; class Amphibia; order Caudata; family Salamandridae; genus Calotriton; species Calotriton arnoldi. The sequence continues at coordinate 86,456 of CAWUFW010019894.1, forward strand.
GCGTAGAAGTATGCTTGGATGGACTGGCCTCTCCTTTGTAAATTTCACATTGAAACATCTCTCAGCAAGTGTATTATTATTCTAATACCATACTTTTCATAGCCTTTGGATCCAGATTTACATTAAACTTGCAATTATAATTCAGAAGGGAGTAATCAGTTTTTGCAATAATGTATATTACTAGTAAATCTATTTTTAAGGTGTTTAATTACTCTTGTGAGAGGCTTGCTGTCTGCTCGTGGGACACTCGTGAGATCGTAGAGTTATAAATTTCATTTGAAACTATTGTATAGAGTTCTTTTTTATGTGTTCAGTTATTGTTTAATGGTAGTCTATCATAAGGGAGTCATTTAGATTTTTTTTATATTCATTTTAATTTTTAGAAACTGATAACTCTCTTGAGAAGCTCGCAGGATTCGAACACACAATCCCCTACACGGATTCCGAGGGGCTGTACTTCTTGTTTGGCTCTCGTGAAGCATCCACAAGATTGTAAATTTGGAATATGTTAATAGCAGATGCCATGGGATATCTGGTATCCTGATGTTGCAGGGCTCTGATGTGCTCGCCGATGCGTTGTTTCAGTGGTCTGATCGTACTGCCGATGTACCAGCGTTTGCAGGCACATTCCAGAATGTATACCACAAACTTGGTGTTACAGTTAATGTTATGCTTGATTTGGTAATGTTGCTTGTTCACAGCTGTGAAGCCTCTAATTCCATGTTGGGCTAGTCTACAGACCCCGCAGCAACCACATTTGAAGAAACCAAGATTGGGGGTGGTGAGCCAAGAGGGGCTGGTGGTGTGACTAGGCACGCTAGGGCTGAGTCTTGTTCTAAGTGTTCTGCCTCGTCTGTAGGTGATTCGAGGTTTGGGGGGGATGACCTCTCTAAGAGTGGTGTCGGCTAGTAGAATGCCCCAGTGTCTGTTGAGGCTTGTCCTCATGGCTAGACCCATGTCACTGTAATCGGTGATTAATCTGACATGCTGGTTATGTTCAGGGGTTGTGTGTCGGGTGTGTACTGTTTCTTGCCTATTTATGTTACTGATTCTCTTTTCGGCAGTGCAGATAGTGCGAGTTCTATAACCTCTAGCCTTGAACCTGTGTTTCATGTTGATCAGACATTTCTGGAACTCAGATTCTTCGCTACAATTCCTCCTTGCTCTTGTGAATTCACCATAGGGGATTGCTTGTATTTGATGTTGCGGGTGCGAGCTTTCAGCATGGAGGATGGCGTTGCATGATGTTGCCTTTCTATGTAACCGACTGTGAAGTGTGTCTGACTTAACATAGATTTCAACATCCAGAAAAGTGACACTGAAGGTGCTGGAGTAACTAGTGAACCTCATGTTCATGTCATTCGTGTTGAGATGTCTGCAGAATTCATCCAGTTTACATTGTGACCCAGACCAGAGTAGGAGACAGTCATCAATGTAGCGTCCCCAGTAGATTATGGAGTCAACCCATGGTGCCCATTTGGTGCTCCAGATCCATTTGGATTCCAGGGCACCCATGTACAGATTCGCAAAAGAAGGTGAGAACTTGGAGCCCATGGCAACATCCTTGTTCTGTTTGTACCAGATGTTGTCATAAATGAAGAAGTTGTTATTCAGGATGATGTCCATCATGGCACCAAGCATCTGAGTATGTTGCCATAAAGTAGCTGGTCTGTTGTGGAGTAGGCCGGTGACGGCTTGCAGCCCTAGTACTGGTTCGATGGTGGTGTAGAGGGAAACTACATCTAGGGTGGCCAGGATCATATCAGGTTGCCATTGGACATCCGACAAGATGCTAAGAATGTGTTTAGTATCTTGTATGTATGAGGGCAGGTTTCTGACCAAAGTTCCAAGGAAGAGGTCCACATATTGTGCGAGTCTTTCGGTAGGTCCACCGATGCCCGATACTATAGGTCTTCCTGGTGGGAAGGGTGCAGATTTGTGTATTTTGGGCAAGGTGTAAAGCCATGGGAATGCAGGCTTGTGGACCTTGAGATAGAGAAGTTCATGATCATTAATGAGACCCTGCGTGTGCCAATCGGATAAGCATTTGTTAATTTTGGTGACAAGTGCGGGCGTGGGGTTGTAAGAAAGCTGTTCATAACATGACGTATCATGGAGTTGAGACAGGATTTCCGCATGGTAGTCGGACCGATTCATAATCACTACATTCCCGCCCTTATCTGCTTCCTTGATTATGATATCTGTATTGGAACTGAGATTCTTAAGAGCTGTGCGTTCCTCCCTGCGAAGATTGTCTCTCGTTCTATGCTTGGTTTTCTGTACTTTGTTTTCGTATCGGTCCATGTCCGTCAGGACCAGGTTGTGGAATGTGTCGACTGCGTTGCCCCCTGGTAGTGTGGGTGTCCATTTAGACTTGGTTTTGAGGCCACTGTTGAGACTGAGGTCTGCCTCTATATCTAAATCTCGGAGAAGATCCTCCATATTGGAGGGAGTTTCATCTGAGTCCGTGAGTGATAAGAGTAGATGTGTGTCCTGAATATCCCTGATACTTTGAGCACCAGATGAGTTATCTGAACAGATCTTACTGATGTTCTTAGTGGTGGATGGAGTGCCGTTGAAGTGTTTTCTGATCTTGATACCCCTGATGAATTTAAACAAGTCTACTTTGTGTCTGCAGGTATCCCCTTGTTCATGGGGATTAAAGCTTAGGCCTCTGCTGAGTAGAGAAATCATCCCACTGTCAAGCTGTTGGGAGGAGAGGTTGACTACCTGTATGCCTAGATCCCCTGGGTTAACTAGTTCTTACCGTTCCCGGATCTCAATTTTTTTCTGTAGTTTTCTGAGTCCTGCCCTTTTCCCTCTACGGGTCTTCTGTCTAGGGGTCCTTGTCTTTGTTGTGCCCTGTTTTCCCTCCGTATGGCTTGCACCTCCTTTAAAAAAGACAATGTCGTTAGACCCAGTCTGTGTGTATTTCTAGTTAGGTTCTCGTTATCGCTGTCACTAGTGTGTGTGGTATTGAGTGAAGTGGAGCTGGATGAGAGAGAGGGAGTATCAGTGACGGTTTGTCTGTCTCCCTGTGTGTTGGTTTTGACTAGCTTATCGTATTTTCTGGCAAAGGTGAAGTCACGTCCCTCCCTATAATCAGCCTCGTCTCTTTTAAGTTGTCGTGTCTTTCTGTCTTTGATTTCGTTCTGGTGTTTAGCCAAGATGTCATTCAAGATGACGTAATTCTTGCCTGTCGCTTCTTGTAGGTTCAGGTCAACTATCTCTTTTTCGAGGCTGGCAATCTCAATCTGGAGTCTGGCAACCTTGCGTTCTGCGTTCTCAATTAGGATGTCGATTAATGTGTTGGAGTTAGAATTGAGAGTTTCTTCCCATTTGCCCAATAAGTCATCATCTAAATCATCAAATGTGGGAAAAATTTGTGAGCGTAGTCCCCTTGGGACCCTTTTGAGTCTTTGGTATTGTTTGAGGGTGGCACTGTCCCACCACCTGGAGTTTTCTGTCTTTTTAAGTCTCTCTAATCTAAGGAATTTGTCCTTAAGACCCTCTTTGTGTGTAGGGTTGCTGCTAGTGGACGCAGGATTATCGGTGATCCCTTTTGATAGATTATCGAATAGCTCAGATGCGACCCTATCTCTATCCATAACCTACTGTTGAAGTAAGGTATAGTGAGTATATAAGTGCTGCGGCTGCCCTTCCTGAGACTGTAGAGTGAAGACTAGAGCTAGGGTTTTTGGCGTAGTCAGGAAGTGTGGCGCTCAGACTAGTATGCGTGGTGTAAATGTGAACTTGAGTAGGTACGGTGCTGCCAGGTCGGGGGATTTACCCAATAACCCCCGGAGGTGTGTGAGTCACAGGACCCACACTGGGAAAATAAGCACAGTCCCGGGCACACGTGGTGAGGGTATAACGATAGTGTGACCGTATTGTTCGAATAACAGTTGTAGTGGTCGACACCTGTTAGAGTTGAGAAGTTATTTAATGAAAAACAACTGAATTTACAATAAACAACCAGCCGACACGTGTTTCGTCACTCAGAGTAATCCGGTGACTCTTCAGGGCTGGGAAGGATACAAAAAATGGGGTGAGGGGGTAAAGGGAAAACAATAGGAAAACATCGAACATTATAATCTCTATAGGATCAAGGAGAAAAAGGGATCACCTAAGGTGCATGTGCTGTGGGCATGACAGCAGAGGCGCATGGCAATAAGTGACTTGGGTGTTGGTGCCGCTCTCATGGTGTAAACATCATGAATAAATGCGCGGGAAAAAAAACAAGTACATAGTAACGTGACAGGGTCAAAAACGTGGGCACACGTGAGCGTGAAACACCTATAAACATCATGTACTCAGCGGATATGTAAGACTAAATCCTTAAAACAGAAAATAATAACAACATGGAATGTACAACACTAAAGTGGGGCGCGAAAGAGGACTGGACGTGGTAGTGAGAAACCCAAATCGGAATACTAAACTAAGGCGGGAAGAGAGACAGAAGCAGGGAGAGCGCATGGTGGAAAAAGAGAAAAGCATAACATAAATGAAAGGGAATCAGGAGGTGGAGGAGGAAAAAGGGGTGGGAGGAAAACAGAATTGGAAACGAAAGGAGGGAGCTCAGAAGGCAACAAGGAGGAAGTGAGAAATTACCTGTGTAGCATGAGTGAGGATAGAAAAAGCAGAACCCTGCGGAAAGAAAAAGTGGATGAACTGGGGCCCCAGGGCGAGCAAACTGGGAGGGGAATCAAAAGTAAGGTGGGCAAAGAAAAGGGAGTAAAGGAAACTCACCGTTGAACCGGTGATAATTCCAACCTGGCCGGGGGTGTACGCAATGATCTTATATAACGGAGGAGACGGTGCTCCACGTAGAGACCAGGCATGGGGTGCGTGCCACGGGAGTAGCCGGGAAGCCTGTGGGCGGTGAGGGCAGTAATGCCGAAGGAGAAGTAATCAGCGGAATATGGCAGGCGGGAGTACTGGAACGAAGGTAGATGTGTCAGAACTGCAAAAAAATAATATATAGGTACCGAGACTAGGGTTGAGAGAAGAAGAGAAAAAAAAAAAGAAAAAAGAAGCCGGTGGCGTAGAGTGGAAAGAAGGGTGGACTTACCAATCAAAGCAATCAAGTCCAGAAACTGCGGGAGGACAGGGTTCTAAAGCCAGGTGGCGGCGGAAGTAGTGGAGCTGAAAAAGACGGAGTAATTGAAGCAAGGAGGAGCGGGGCTGGGGGGGGAGGGGGGGTTAAAAACAGTAAAGTAAGCAGAATCTTACCACGGAGGAGAATAACGGCGCTCCATGGGTATGAAGCGTGCCGGGAGGCGGAAAAGCCTGGAAAAGGACGAAGAGAACGGGAGTGAGAGCAAGGGGGTGGCGAGATGAAACCGAAAGGAAGCGGCAGCAATGGACGCCACTATACCTGTGAGGTAGCTCCGACGAATCCGGAAGGTGCTTGTGCCGAGGGATAGCTGGACTGGGACTGAAAAGGGGAGGGGTGTAGTTATAGAAATAGGCACCATGTCGACTAGAACGCGCGAGGGTGCATCACGTGGTCTACGTGTGTATGGCTGCCATACTAGTCTGAGCGCCACACTTCCTGACTACGCCAAAAACCCTAGCTCTAGTCTTCAAGATATTAGATTTGTTTATTAAGTTAGACAAATTTTGTATGAATTGTTTAATTCAATATATAAAGCAATAATTTTATTACAATCTCGCAAGAGTCCGGAAATGGAAACACGCCCCAAGGAAGAGTTGTGATTGGTTGATATGGACTTATTTATTTGCAAAAGGTAGAATATATCCTTTTGGTTTATTTTCCTATTGTAGTTTGCTGTGGGTAGACCTTCTTGCTTTGCTCTGTGTGCCTTTTTGTCTAGGCATAGAAGAATGTCTCCCTCAGATTCTGATGAGCAGCCTTGTGATGTGGCACCACCTCAGCCACCCCAGCCTACCAAAGAGTCTTTGGTATGGTACATTTTTGGCATGAGGCCAGGCAGCAAGAAAGTATCTGCAAAGTATGTCATCTGCAAACTTTGCAAGATGAAGTTCAGCCAGGGAAGTAGAAACAAGCAGTGCAGTAGGAGTGCTACAGGCACCTCAGCTCTATGCATCCACAAAGGATTGCTCAAGCAGAGTTAGCTTGTGCTGCAGAGAAGGAAAACTCTTCAGGGGCTTTCATCTCATTTTAACCTGGAGACAATATGCCTACCCAGGTACTGAGTGCTGAAGCAGATAACACTGCTTATCTTAATAAAACACTTTTTTTGCTGCTTATGTAAGCCGATCATTTTTTCATTGGACACAAGCAGGTCTGCACAGTACAAGCTTGTCCTAGATCACAAATGCCCTTCTGGTCAGAAGTGTTTTTTTTTCAGCTATTTTTTCCACAATTTTCTCCTTTTTGTTTTTAGGGCTATGTTTCTGCCCCCCCCCCCAAACACAAGTTGTATGTTTTAGTTCTACCCTGTTATAAAATGTAAAAAGACAAAATATGTAAAAAAAAGTTAGGAAAACATTGAAAGTTGATCCAAAAAGTTAACAAAAACGTCTCTTTTCAGGGCTACCTACAGTTTCATTATCTATGTTGTACGTTTCCCCTTAGTCCTTTCCTAAAAACTTTGGCGAGAGTCTCACCAGAGCCAGGTAGACAATCCCTTGCCTGCAGTTCGAGGGGACAGTGCTGCCTGCTTTACTCTCGCAAGCCTCACAAAAGACCATACCAAAATTTAAAAAACACCCAATAGAAAAGCTCATACTGTTAATCAAGTAACTGTGCACCATGCAAACAACAGTTGGTCGCAAGCAAACCTACTTTTCTAACTGCCAAAAATGTATATCATTTTACCTCCCCCCATTTTCTTTCTCTTCATATAACTCTATCTTGCTCCTGGAGCTTACTCATTCTGCTGAGCACTCCTCTTGTGACTGAGATCTCCATACTGCACCATGGTTCACCTCTGGATTTTGGGACCCAGCTTCATCCACTGGGCTCAAGAATATGTCAATAATTGTGGTACTGACAAAACTCTTGGAATTCCAAACTGGGACGTAAATTGGATTGGCCCCAGAGGTATGAGGTGGCATCAATTGTTACCAATGTTTGAGAGCATTTTGAATTGTGAGCACCAAGACCTCATGATAGTGTACTGTGGTGGCAATTACCTAGGCACTTGAAATCCAAATGGAGACCTTTTCATAATTGATGTCCCTCTTTCATCACATTGCCTTTGTGTATTCTAATATATCTCAAAGGCAAAAATGGCAATGGTCAAAAGAGTTTTGTACTAAGATTGAGAAATCCCGGAAGCATATCAATAAAACAGTTTCTGCATTTCGTCGTGACCGTGGCATGAGCTCTATATATCATAACAACATCCGGTTTGAGATGCCAGGTGTCTATAGGCAAGATTGAGTGTATTTCACTGCGGAAGGGAACCTGATCTTTCTTAATAACATCAAAGAATGCATCCAGTTCTAAGATTAACTGAATATTACACACTATAAACAAAAAGGTGCTATAGAATGCATCCAGTTCTAAGTTTAACCAAATATTACACACTATAAACAAAAAGGCACTTTCAGAGTCACCTGACATTATGTGATTATTTCATGGTATAATTCCCTTTTCTTAGGGATACTGACACCTGCAAGAGTGTTGCACGAGCGGGTGCACCCAAACACCTTCCCTCACTCGTATATTTCTCCAGCTTTAGTGAGAGTCTCGTGAGCCCAAACAGTTAACCTATATTTCATGCACAGTAGCTCTGTATCGTAGAGTATGTATTTTAGACTGGATAAACACAGAAACCTCTCTCTTGAGAAAGATATTATCCACACCTTTACTTTTTTTTCAATCCCTCTCAGGAGATTGTAAAACATTTTTGCACAAGAATTTATGCTTTCCTTCATTATAGTATTATTCGTTATAGTCTCCATTAGTAGAGTGTGGGGAGAAAGTGGCCTCTCCAAGGAGAGCTTTTCACAGTCTGACAACAGTGCATAGTAGGGTGAGAGGAGAGACTGAGTTCTCACTCACAATTCTTCCAGGGCCAACAACTCTGTATAGTAGACTAAGTGGAGGGATTGGCATCTCCGTTGAAACCTTGCATCAAGGTGACCAGTGTGTAGAGTAGGGTGCTAAGAAACACTGCGTTTCGACTCACATCTTTTCCAAGACACAACATTATGCACAGTAGGGTAGTAAAAGGTACTCTCCTCACATGTAAGACCTCTGTATTGCATAGCAAGCATTAGAGGTACTGACCGTTCCACTAAGAACTCTCACCAGGCCAATAATTATCTATATTAGGGTGGAGGAATGGATTTGCCTATCCACCGAAAATCTCTCCCCTGAATGACACAAATATGGAATAGTGTGCAGGGAAACATTGTCCTCTCTACTAACACCTATCTCCAGGACAACCTGGATGTGCAATATGGTGTGGGCAACGAGTGGCCTCCCTGTAAATACCTCTCCCTACAGCAACAGGGATACACAGTACTGTGTTTAAAATGAGTCCCCTGTCCACTAAAACTTCTCCCCAGGGTGAGAGGTGCCTGTATTAGTCTTTGAGAAAAACATGCCTCTCTGCTCATACCTCTTTCCATGCTGACAGGTATACATAGCAGACTGTGTAGATGATCTTCCTCTCTGGTCACAGCTCTCCCCAAGATGACCGATACTCATTGAGGTTTGAGAGATTGAGTCACTAATGGTAAACTAATTAAAAATGTTTCCAACCTTCTCTTGAAAAAAGTGTGCCAGTGAGTCACAAAATTCTTGATTATTGGTTGCAGCATTATTTGTTGTAGACACTGTCAGTTTTTTTATAACTTGAAAGAGGGTTTTATTAGCATCGCAGGCCAATTTAATTTGTTCTGTGAAGTATGCAGACTTTGTACCTAAGACAAGCTTTTTATGCTCTGCTACTTTTGCCCTATAGTTAATCTTCTCTTCATACTCGTAGTTTTTCCTCCACTTTCACTCTAATCTATGACACTCTTGTCTAGATTTCTTAAGTCTCACCATACCATGGTTGTGATGTTTTTTTTTATTATGTGCTTTTGTTTAATAGGTACTATGGTGTCCAAAGTACCACTAATCCCCTCGGTAAACTTCTCAGCAAAATATTGAGTATTATCAGCTGGTTCCAGCGATAAAGCCATGAGTAGTGAGTTCAGGTCTTGGGGCTGGATTTTATGCCAGGGTCTGTTAGAGGATAGGGAATTCACTGGTGCCCGTGTCGATTTCTCCTGGAAAGATATCTGCCAGGTTACTGCGCACTGATCTGTTCAGGTTAACAGGACAGGTATCGGATCACTAATATAAGTTTATTAGGGAAGATTCCATCGAGCATATATTCTGCCTGATGGGTAGCTCCCCTTGTTTTAAATGATAATCCTAAACCATTCAGAAAATCTATAAGTCTGATGGCCTCAAGGTCTGAGCTATTTTCCAAACTAAAATCATCCAAAACCAGAACATTTTGGAGTTTCAAATTTGCAATTCAATTAGGGCACAAAGTCTGTCCCCAAAATTAGTTCTTGGCCCTGGTGTACGGTATAACAGTAGACCATTAAAATATTGTGTTTTAAAAAGTTCTATGAAAAGCAGCAGGACTTTGAAGCCATCCCCTGAGACTGGGGTTAAAACCACATGGAAGTGGTCACGATAGGGCACCCCCAACCCTCCCCCTTTTTTCCCTTGTCTATCTAGGCAGAACATATCATAGCCTGGGGATGTAGCAGCAACAATCTCTGGTCCAGAATTTTGTTCTACCCAAGTTTCCATAATAAATACCAAATCCACTTGATGGGTCAGGACAAATTCATGAAATTTGATGTAATGCTTGATTAAGGGTCTAGTGTTCAGTAGGATGCAGCTAAGCTTTGGGCAAGCAGGGGAGCTCACGTAGTTGAGTTTGTGTTGCAAGCCCTCTGTACCCTGAAAATATTCTAAGAGTTCATATAACAAGCAAATGGCTTTGCAGTAAGGATAGACAATTTTAATAAAGTCTGTTAATGAGGTAGGGCATATTTTAGTGCATTGGGGGACTTACCCTTGGGTCAAGGATTAAATAGTGCCTCTTGCGAGTAGGTCAACCTCCGTTCCTGGTCTGAGATTAAACGGCCAGGGGGACGGGCACTGGGCACAGTCAAAGCGCAGACAGGCTTGCCTTGTCTTTTGAAGCCCATCATATGAGGGGCGTGGCCAGGGTTCTGCAAAGCACCGGTCATGGTGCAAGTGATTTCAGAAAACAGGTAAGGGCAAATAAAAATGCAACCCGAGGTCCAGAAACCTCTGACCTTTGGCACAAGCTTTCCTGTGCCAGAGGACCACTGGAAAAGGAATGCTTAAAATTAAATTAAATAGGAGAAATTAAAAGCATATACTTATTAAAATCACTTAAGTGAGCCAAAGCCCTCCTACACAATGGCGCAAGCTAAGGATCCTGGCAACTCCGAATAAGGGCACCTTAGTGCCTTAATAGAAAACAAAGTAACACCAAATCTTGTCTCGAGGTGCACTGATGCACTGCCCGGTGTCTTCTGGAGCCCGTCATAGGAGGGGCATGACCAGGGGTGTGGCAAGCACCAGTCGTGGTGCGAGCGATTTCAGAAAACAGATGGGGGCAAATAAAAATGCAACCCGAGGTCCAGCAACCTCTGTCCTTTGGTACAGGCTTCCCTGCGCCAGAGAACTACTGGTAAAGGAACATTTAAAATAAAATAAAATAAAATGGGAGAAATTCAAAACATAAATTCATTAAAATCACTAAAGTGGGCCAAAGCCCTCCTACAAGATGAAAAAGCTATGGAGTCAGTCAACTCCGAATAAGGGCACCTTAGTCCCTTACAAGGAAAACAAAGTAGCATTGAACCTTGTCTTGAGGTGGTGATGAATGTCCATAGTAGGTTGTAAGATAGAGTAGTCTTTCTGCTGTGAACTGTCTCTTGGACAACTGGTGTGCATATTTGAATGTGAGGACACACTCAGCTCTCCCTCAAACTTCTCCCTATGAGGACAGGCTTGTGTAGTTGGGTGCAGACAGAGCTACACCTCTCTGCTGAAACTTCTCTCCAGAGTCATAAACACATATAGTAACATTTGCAAAAGACCTCCCCTATCCACTATCAAATCTGCAATAGCTGATAGCAGTGCATTGTAGAGTATGAAGATGCACTAGCCTCTGTGCCAAGACCTCTCACTGTTGCATGACAAGTCAACATACTAGGGTATTAAAATAAATGACTTGTCCATTACCAACTCTCACTAGCATAAAATATGTGCCTAGTACTTTATAGATACACAGACATACAGGAGCTTTTCTGCACTCCCTGCAGATAGAACTGGCAGTTTTAGTTAGCATTATAAAACTGTAAAAATAGTCAACTCTATGACAACTACTAAGCAAACAAATCAGTAGTAACTTGACACTTTTTTATTACAACAGCATAATTTAACAACATAACAAAACTATGTTAATAAACTATTTCAAAACTGTAAAACAAACAAAACAATCAACCATGAGTGTGTAGTAGTGAGTGGGGAGGGAATGGCCTCTCCTTTCAGACCCCTGTCTTAAATGAGAGTGTGCATAGTAGAGTGTGGAGAGGGACTGGCCTCTCCTTTCAGACCCCTATCTCAGCTGATGAGGGTGCATAGTAGGGTGCAGGGAAGAACTGGCCTCTCCTTTCAGACCCCTGTCTCAAATGACGGGTGTCCACAGTAGGGTGTGAGGAGAGATTGGCCTCTCTTTTGGGACTTCTCTTTCAGATGATGAGTATGCATAGTAGCACATGTGGATGGAATGGTCTCTCCTTTCATACCTCTATCTCAAATGACAGGTGTGCATAGTAGTGTGTATCGAGAGCAACTGGCCTCTCCTTTGAGACCTCTGTTTTTAGATGGCAGGTGTGTGTAGTAGTGTGTGAGGAGAGACTGGCCTCTCCGCTAAGACCCCTCTCTTGGATGTTTTGTGTGCATAGTAGGGTGTGGAAAGAGCCTTAACTCTACTCACAACTTTTCCCAAGCAGATGGGTGTAAATAGTAGACTCTGATAAACACCATCGCCAAGAATCCTTCCTACAATAACGAATGTGCATACCAGAGTGTATTCATAGATCCTCTACTCCTTCCTATTTTTCATGAACCTGCTAGAGCCTTGCAAGATTGTAACATTGTTTTTAAAAAGAATTAGCCTTCTACTCATCACAGTATTTATGTCTTACACACTTCCTCTCAATAACAAGGCCCATAATATGCATTTCTTCAGGTAGAAGGCATTGAGAACTCAGGTACTCCTTTTACTATTTGCGACACTGCAAGAGTCCTGAGAGATCATACTTAAAAAAAACATTGCGAACAATATACATTTATTTTCATCACAGTAGTTATGCCTTTGAGACCAACACTCCAAATCTAGGGGGACAGCATGCCTTTCTCCTGACTCCTTATATAGCTTTTTTACACCTACAATTTTTCTCAGTAAACAGTAATGGCCACTGTTTCACTTCTAAAATTCCAACAGTCAGCCAATCAGAGCGCTCGCTCTCATAAGACTCACTGGCGCCTTCACGATCCCCCAAGAGTGTGAAGGATCACAGGAAAAGCAGGCCTCTCTCCCAATCACAGGGCTCCATTTTTTATTTGCGCTCTCGCCGGACGCTCGTGAGATTTTCGCGACATCATCTGCCCAAATATCTATATTTATTTGACCCTTAATAGCTCAAAAACTACTGAACAGTTTTACACCAAATCATGAAATGCACAATCTGAGGGCCAAGATCTAGCTTCCTACCAAATTTGGTGTTAATCCATTCAGTAGTTTTTGGTGTAGCCTTGTCTGAAAAAGTCTATGGAAAATGCATGGGCATTTTGAGTTTTGGGACCCCCTTTGTCTTGCCCCCACTCGACAGACCACCCCAAATCTATCCATGAAGAAGCTGAGGTGGATGAACTTTTTTTGGGGAAAATCTTTGCAAAGATTCGTCAAACAGGGCCAAAGTTATTAGCAAACCCAAAATTTTTTCCATCTATGGAAAAGCAGACCTAACTATAACAACCTCAGCTCCTTCTGGGAGAGGTTTAGTTTGATCCATCAAAAGGGGGGCAGAGAAAAAGCAAGGCCCCAAAACACAATTTTCCCATTCAATCAATTTCTGTAGGGATTCTTGAACAGTGCTACAGGCAAACGGCTGAATGGGATTGCACCAAATTTGGCAGAACGCTAGATCTTTGCCCAAAAAGCATGATTTTTGTGACCTGGTGTATATCCGTTCAGTAGTTTTTGAGAAGGGTAGAATATATGAATATTTGGATTTCTGACTACGCGGGAGTCATGCAGGAGTGCTGCGGGCATGCAAATTCAATAAATTGAGTGATGTCAATAGCCGAGGGACTTTTTTTCCTGTTGGCTGCCAAGCTCCTGCTGGAGTCAGAAGCTTTTGAAAGTTGCTCTGGAGCTGGTGTTCTGAATGACTGGCCACAACATGAAGAGAAATGTTGCAGCTACGATTACACGACATGGGGTCTTGGTTCCTCTATCCTGAAAAGGAAAATATATAAAAGTTTAAGGAGGCAGGGTAGGTGTACCCTGTCCCCTCAACCTTGTGGGGGTCCCAGAGGGACCGCACTTTGGGCCAAATTTTAAAAATGTTTGTTTTGAGTTGCTGCAACTGCTCAGAAATCCTATGGGAGCCAACACAACCCCCTTACTCCTGAGAGAGTCAAAGGGAATCAACAAACATTTTTTTTTTTAAAAGCAAGTGCAATTGGTGCACTTTGTGGCTGGCCAGGTCTTGTGGCCAACCCCCGGCTGTGCATGCAGAAGACTGTGGATGCCGGGGTTTTGCCACCCACAGGTGGTAGGATGAAGGCCCTGGCTGCAGGCACAGGCCTGCAGCCAACCGAGCGCAGTGCATGGCCAAAGGCTATGCACTGGGGAATTTGGTCATCTGCAGGGAATTGAATGCAGGGACTGGCAGCATGCCAGGACCTACAGCCATCTCCATGCTGTGCAAGGCCAAAGGTTGTGTGCAGGAGATGTGGTCGGCCATCTGTAGGGGGTGGGATCTAATCCCACTCCAAGCATGGCCTTTGGCCATGTGTGGCAGAGGGGTCAGATGCACATGAAGGCATGGAAAGGAAATAACATATTACTTTACATTAAGAAATCCTAGCATTTCTCTGAAAATAACAAGGGCTAAAGTGATATACTAGTTAGGTATGGTAAAAATATCTTACTTTACATTAAAGAAAACCTTAAAAATTCACTGAAAAAAACAAAGTTAAAGTGATACTTAGGTGAAAATTTAAGTTTAAATGTAACATTTTAAACAGGACAAGTACTAAAATTCACCAGATATAGCTAAATTAAGTAACTATAACTTCCACATTTACCATACCCTGCTTAATACCTCACATATTACATCACTCATAGCATGTTCTATGATAGCATTGACAACAGCACTGATAACATCTGAAATGACTTCATTAATGACATCACTGTGCATGGTGAGTGTACAAGTTATAGTTACTTCATGTAACTATTACTGGTGAATTTCACAGTTTTTTTAATCGAAAATGTTACGTTTTAGCTTCCATTTTCACCTAACTATAGCATCACTTTAACTTTTGGTTTTATATATACCATTTTTTAAGGGAGGGAAGCCATGGGTGCCCCACACCCCTCGGTTGGTCTTCTTGCTGGGGCCTAGGCCCTCTCCAGGGAATACTGCATTTGGGAAAAAGGGGGCTGCAACATGTGCCCCCTCCAATAAGTCCCCAACAGGTACAGCTTTCTGCGGTTGAAAGTTTTTCATCTTGGCAGATTCATGTGACCCACCGGGTAGGCTCTAAACGAAGAGCCACAATATATGATGATTCTCTGTGGCCTGATGGAAAATTTGTGAAGGTAAACATGGCCTTTTATTCCTGGTGGTTCTCTCTAGCCACATACACATCAAAAGAACCAGCTATGTATATTCTCTATTCTGATCTCCTCAGATGCATCACCATTGGGGTTCCCACACCGTGGACCCAATTGAGTCCAAGGTGGGCTCAACCACTGTAAGTGGGAGCAAGGTTTTTTTTATTTAGTTGTGGAATATTCATTCCACACACTCAAACCATAGATTAAAATATGTGAACTGTTCAAACTATCTAGGTCTATCCTAAATCAATGTTATTATTGTATTCCCTGAGAGGATTAAAGACATGAGTGGATGATACAAAGGGGATGCCAATTACTTTATCATCCTATACTGGCCTCACTCCAACTGTGGATGAAAGATGACAATTGGATATGGATGAATATCTTCCAATATTTATTATCCAGAAAAGGCCCAAGCTGAAATTATAAACAAGGCTAAGAACCACTAAAGGAAACAATGAACCTTTAGTTCTTAAACTGAGATCAACATGTTTCATGCCTTATCTGCTCCTGTGTGTCAATGGCACTTCATCAGGACCTTTTATAAGTGCCCTAATATACCTTAGGAATTCATTCAAGTATTCCTATGTTGAATCCTCACTAACATAGTGATTATGTGCAAAAACATGACAAGGACAAACATTTAAAGGAAAATGGTCTCACAATGGAGTTCAGGAATCTGCTTGACCTCTTACAACATGCCACAACATTGTGACCCTGCCTCACATTTGGCACTATCAAACACCTGTGACGTTGTGACACTACCACATGATCATACCATCAGAACAATAGTCATGTTTCTCATATCCGCAGTAAATACTGGTATCTGACCGATAGTAAGTCACTTTCAGGAGTGCAATTAAGCAGCTAGGTTCTCCACAATGCTTCTCAATACATAAATATATATCTCTTTAGTTTGCAAGCTTGTGAAGCATCTCCATGGCACTCTAAGGGGCCAATCAAAATTGTAGCAATGGGTGAGCTCACTCTGTCCAATTGTGATGACGCTTAGGCTAGCTCCAGTATTGGAAGTTTGCAGTTACCACACAACTTGCATGCTGGGTCTCAAGTCTACATCATTTCAATACGTTTGTGGCCATTTTATGTGTGTGTGTGTGTGTGTGTATATATATATATATATATATATATATATATATATATATATATATATATATATAATCTACTGGCGGTCGGCAGTAGATAGTTATAGTTAGGACCTATTTTCCATAGGAAATCCGCAACATTCTATTTGAAATAACTCTTGCGCCGGTTGACGAATCTTCGCAAAATTTTCAAACTTTGTGGCCCGCTCCGGTCCGCTCCTACCCTGAAAGTCTCGGGGTGATTCGTCAAGCGGGGCTGAGAAAAAGGGGGTCCCAAAACGTGTTTTCCCCATTCATTTTTCCATAGGATCCTTTCATCGCAGCTACAGCCCGAACTGCTGAACGGAATTACACCAAATTTGGCAAAAAGGTAGCCCTTGGTTCAGAGTCGTGCCTTTTGCTTAAATGGTGTAAATCCGTTCAGTAGTTCCTGAGAAAATCAAAAGGAAAATCACATATATATCTATGGCCGCGTAGGGTCCGCGTACCCTCCCGATCACGAGCTGTATGGTAATTGGCTGTCAACACTCCAAATCAGGAAGTGTTGGCAGCCATCTTGTTCCTCGGTAGAACCGAGGAACAAGAAAGCAGTAAAACAACTGCGCAAAACGCAAAAAGGGGGCAGGGTAGAAACACCCTGACCCCCTAGGCCTGCTCAGGGGGTCCTAGAAGGACCACCAGGGCCCAAAACATTTTTTTTTTTTTTTGAAAAAATCAGCAAAAACGCGCTGGGTGCGCGGATCCCGCCGATAAAAAAAAAAAAATCGAAGCGCGGTCTCCCGCGCTTCGATGCTATTTTGCCCCCGGGTGGGCCAAGTCCCGGGGGCATGCGGGGGTTTATTTATATTTAATGTGGGGGGCCTCTAAGGCCCCCCAAGCCCCGGGGACCGCCACCCCCCGGGGCTTTAAATAAATAATGTTGGGGGGCACACGGCCCCCCCGCAGCACCGGGGCTTATTTAAAAAAACAAAAAAACATACATGACCTGTGTGGGGGGCCCCAGCCCCCCCACATGCCCCGGGGACCGCCACCTCCCCGGGGCACTAAGAAAATACATGTGGGGCTGCGTTTCGGACCCCCGAAGCCCCGGGGACCACCACCTCCCCGGGGCTCAGATGATGTTGGGAGGGGGGCCGCGCGGCCCCCCTCCTGGAGCCTGTGGTGGCCCTGGGGACCGCCACACCCCAGGGCCGGCTCCTGCAGTGTCCCAGGGTGCCCACCCCCGGGACACTGCTGTTTGCAATGACAGGGTGGGAGCCTCACGGCTCCCGCCCTGTCATTCCAAACTGCTTTGGATATTGGAAGCGAGAGCAGGGAAACCTGCTCTTGCTTCCAATATCCAAAGCACATTGCTTTTCCACACGGGGAGCTGCATGTTAGCAGCTCCCCATGTGGAAAAGCAATGTCTGCTCCCGCAGGAGGCGGGGAGCCGGCATGGTCCGTGGGGGAGTTGGGGTCCCCCCACGGACCCCAACGGATAGGGCCAGCCCTGGGGGATGGGGTCCCCGGGGCAAGTAGTGGCCCGGGAGAGGGGCCACACGGCCCCCCCTCCCCAAAAATAATTAAAAAAATAAAATAAAAAAATAAATAAATTAAGGCCGGACCCGGGGGATGGGGTCCCCGGGGCCAATAGAGGCCTTAGGAGGGGGGCCACGCAGCCCCCCTCCTCCAAAAATAAGTTTAAAAAAGAGGCCATGCCCCGGGGATGGGGTCCCCGGGGCCGGAATCGGCCACGGGAGGGGGGCCACGTGGCCCCCTTCCCGTACAGTATTTTTTTTTTTAAAGAAAAAAGGCATCAGGCCCTGGGGGATGGGGTCCCCAGGGCCCCAAAAAGTAAAAAAGAAGGGGGACCACACAGCCCCCTTTCAAAAAAACAAAAGAGAAAGAAAAAGACGCGATCAAGCGTCAGGCCCCGCCCCCTCCCTTAACCACTCTGCAAACGCACCCTGTGGTGCGTTTTAAATTGGGGAAATAATTCCCATTCAATACTGGGGGTCCCTGGGGGCCAACTAGCCCACCAGGTACCTCCAGTAAGCGCCACAGGGCTGGGTTGCAGAGAGGTGGTCCAGGCCACGCCCCTTTTTACACCTCTCTGCAACGCAGCTCTGTGGCGCTTACTGGAGGTACCTGGTGGGATAGTTGGACCCCAGGGTCCCTCAGGATTCAAGGGGACTTAATCCCCCAACTTAAAACACGCCACAGGGCACGTTTGCACAGTGGTGAAGGGAGGGGGCGGAGCTAAAGGTGACATGTGTGCAAACAGGCCCTGTGGCGCGTTTTAAGATGGGGAATTAAATCCCCTTCAATCCTGAGGGTCCCTGGGGGCCAACTAGCCCACCAGGTACGTCCAGAAAGCGCCACAGAGCTGCGTTGCAGAGAGGTGTAAAAAGGGGCGTGGCCTCTGAACACCTCTCTGCAACGCAGCTCCCTGGCGCATTCTGGAGGTACAGGGTGGGCTAGTTGGACCACAGGGACCCTCATGATTCAAGGGGACTTAATACCCCAACTTAAAACGCGCCACAGGCGCGTTTGCACAGTGGTGAAGGGAGGGGGCGGGGCTTCAGGTGACATGTGTGCAAACAGGCCCTGTGGCGCGTTTTAAGATGGGGAATTAAATCCCCTTCAATCCTGAGGGTCCCTGGGGGCCAACTAGCCAACCAGGTACGTCCAGAAAGTGCCACAAAGCTGCGTTGCAGAGAGGTGCAAAAGGGGCGTGGCCTCTGAACACCTCTCTGCAACGCAGCTCTCTGGCACATACTGGAGGTATCTGGTGGGCTAGTTGGCCCCTAGGGACCCTCGGGATTGAGGAGGAATTAATTCTCCAACTTAAAACGCGCCACAGGGCGTGTTTGCAGACATGTCACCTCAGGCCCCACCCCCTTCCTTCACCATTGTGCAAATATTCCTCTAAAATAAGCCGAAGTACGAATTCCGATTTACTCACCTGTTATCAGGAGAGACCTCAGTGCTGCATCTTTGAGCCCAGTACTGATCCTGAAAAGTAATTTTAACCGTACTTACCAGTAACTTGAATTTCCTTCCATAGGATATCATTGCCTGCTTTTTGCTGAAAAAGTTTGTGTCGATTTTTGAAACATACAAATATTCCTCTAAAATCAGCAGAACTACGAATTCCGATTTACTCACCTGTTATCAGGAGAGACCCCAGTGCTGCATCTTTTAGCCCAGCACTGACCCTGAAAAGTCATTCTAACCGTACTTACCAGTAACTTGTATTTCCTTCCATAGGAATCCATTGTCTGGTTTTCAGCAGAAAAGTTTCAAAGTGTTGATTTTCACAAACTACAAATATTCCTTAAAAATCGCCTGTATGACTTAAACGCATTCTTTCAACTGTTTACAGGAGATGCACCACTGCTGGATCCAGGATCCACCACTGAGTAAGAAAAAGTAACGATAACACTACTTACCTGCTAAGTGAATTTCCTCCCATAGGATAACATTGGTGATTCTATGTGAAAAAGTTTCTGTGTCAACTTTTAAAATACTATAATATTCCTTAAAAATCACTACTGTAACCAAAACGCTTTTACTCAACTGTTTACAGGAGATGTCCCAGGACTGAATCTAGGATCCAGTCCTGTGGTTAGAAAAGTAATCCATAAAGTAACTAATTGCATTTAACTAGAAATTCACATTGGCCTCAATGTTGCATTGTGTTTGAAATTGTGTTGCCCATTGCAACAACTGTAACTACTGTACTTAAAAGTCTATTGCCTATTTGCAAAGTATTTAAACTAAAGTAATTCATTCTGAGAAAGTATATTTTGTAATGTAATGTATAATGTAATTACAATGTAATTTAAAAATAAAATATCTAAAAATAAATAGTTTAAAAAAATGTAGTAAATCAGTATGAAAAAAATAAATATAACAATTAATACATTTAAAAATTGTCATTTACAAAACCTTTGAAATTCACTGAAAAAAACCATAGGTTTCAGACATGTTATAGTTAGGAATTAGCATTTAAAAAACCTTTGAAATTCACTGAAAAAACCATAGGTTTCAGGCACGTTATAGTTAGAATATAGCATTTAAAAAACCTTACAAATTCACTGAAAAAACCATAGGTTTTAGGGACAGTTATAGTTAGTTGGACATTGCACTCGTACAAACCCCGTGAAATTCCCCCGTTATAGTTAGTTCAGCTAACTATAACTCGCGCCCCCGCAATGCACTGCTGATGACGTCACATATTACATCACTCATGACTTGGTCAGTGACATCACTGATGACATCACTGATGACATCTCAAATTACATCACTGATGATGTCACTGATGACATCATCCACGTGATAATCTGATGCACCTCCTCACACCCTAATATAACCTTTGATACACCCACTCTAAATTACAGACTGCCATTCGCAAAACCATAGACACTCCAACACCAATAACTACATACCCACTCACTGACTCTTAGGTCTACACACACATCCACTCACTCACCCGTACAGTCACTCATACTTACGGTCACTCAGTACAGGACTATCATATGCACTCATACACCTACATAGACACTCACACACCGCCACTCATCCATAGAGGTACTCACACACCTAGTCAGTCATGCAAATAATTAATCACACTGCCATTTACTCACCTATACAGTTATACACACACCAGCTCACTTACTCATACAAATACTAGCACATTCTTACGCTCTTATACGATCACTGATACAAGTACACACTCATCCATACAGCCACTCTCACAATCACACACTCTCACTTATAGCCATTTATATACTCCAACACACATATATACTGCCTTTCACATATGTAGTTACTCACACATGTACCACTGAGATATACATTCACTCACTAACACACCCATACACACACTCACCCACCCATACAGTCCATCACAGATGCACTCTTGAAACCATGCACCCAGTGAATCACCCACTCACACATCTATGCACAGAGTCACACACACCCCACCCACACAAACACTCAGGCACCCATACAGATACTCAGACAACCAATCAATAACTCATATAGACACTCATGTAGCTATTCACAAACCCATGCAGCCGCTTACACGGCAACAGACAGACGGATACAGACATTCACACAGTTTAGTCACTAACCCATGCATTCAGTAAGATACGTTTAATCACTCACTTATAGAGTTAGTCACGCACCTAGTAAATCATCCATTCAGACACTTATACACCCACTCATTCTTCAATACGCCTTTCCCTATATATATTAAACATATTTAAACTTTACAGAAATACACAGTCACTGGATGATGTCATCAGTGATGTCATTTGAGATGTCATCAGTGATGTCATCAGTGATGTCACTGACCATGTCATGAGTGATGTAATATGTGACGTCATCAGCAGTGCATTGCGGGGCGCGAGTTATAGTTAGCTGAACTAACTATAACGGGGGAATTTCACGGGTTTTGTACGAGTGCAATGTCCAACTAACTATAACTGTCCCTAAAACCTATGGTTTTTTCAGTGAATTTGTAAGGTTTTTTAAATGCGAATTTCTAACTATAACGTGCCTGAAACCTATGGTTTTTTCAGTGAATATATATATATATATATATACATACATATATATACACATACAAACGTTAATGGGTATCATCATTGTTTGTTTGTTTAATTTTCTCCTAACAAGTAAGGCAGATTCCTGATAGCCAATGTGAGACCATTTGCCTTTACATTTTCATGCTTGTCATGCTTTTGCACATGATAACTATATTATTGAGGATGCAACATAATAATACTTGACTACACACACAAGAATGAATTCCTAAGTTATATTAGGGGACTTACATCTGGTCCTGATGAATTGCCATTGACTAGCAGGAGTAAATAAGGCATCAAACATGTTGATCTCAGTTTAATAACCAAAGGTTCATTGTTTCCTTTAGTGGTTCTTAGTCTTGGTTTTATTCTTGACATGGGTGTTTTCTGGATAATAAATATTGGAAGTTACTAATTCATAGCCAATTTTAATCTTACATCCCAGTTGACCACCTCTCTCAAAGTTAGGCACAGGGCAAGACTCTACTGTTTAACAACGACCAGCTTGAGAAAAAGATCTCTGGAAAAGAGCCCACTTATAGGGTCCGACTGGTCATTGTAGCACCCACCGAGCGAGGAGCATGGCCTGATGATGAAGTATGCCACTAAGGTAGGTGAGATCCTGTTGGTCCAATAAAAGGATGACTCTTATGTCATACCTGTAGTGCCAACACCAGTGTTGTGTTAACTCACCTAGGTTATAGCACACTCATTTCAGATTATTTAGTAAAAAATTGTGTGTCACCTGAAAATAGTAAATTATAGTCCTAATGTTGTCTGGGCTGGAACTGAAAGTGTAATCACGACCTCAGAGATGTACACCTGCCATGGTTCTTGTAAGGCGTGCTCTTATATCAAATCAAGAAGGGCGGATCTGTCCCTTTCATGACTCATGTCTGGTTTGACTGATTTGTCAAGGATCAGATCATGTATCACATTTCAGTCTTCCCCAAGACAACTTTCAAACTACCTAATGATGTGAGCAATCTGCTGACACGGGAGAGAAATCTGGCTTTGCCTCTGACTGGAGTATATATAGATCCCACTACCAAGCTAGCATCTTGAATGGGGAGTTTAGCAAACATATACCCACCTTCTGAGTTTGTTCAGGTCCATATCAACTTGAAGTGCAAGGATATGTGTATGAAGTTACTCAGCCCCCTCTGCCTAGTTGATTTGCCCTCCTGGCATTTGGACAAAATATCGAGTTTTAAATATAAAAAAAAAATATTGTTATACAAAAATATCATGATGCAGAAATCTCATTGCAAAGAATGTCGATTTTTTTCAGGTAAGTAATATTGTTTTCAAGAATATTAATGCTGTTAATATCGTTTTCAATAATATAGTTGTACAAATATATTTTTTTAATTATCTTTGTATGGATCAGGTCATACATATTAATTGTATGTGTTATTATTGTTGGTATAAGTGCTAATAATATTTTTAAATATACTTTGTAATTTTAAGTGGGGAGAGGATGTGGTCTAACGGCTAGGGTGGTCAACCTCAAATCTGGGGAACCGGGTTCGAGTCTCAGCAACGACGCTCAACATCCTGTGATTCTGGGCAAATCACGTAATCTCCCCGTGCCTAACAATAATGAATGTGTCCTTGAATGAATATAAGTTTTGTAGAGCGCAAACTTAGCCCAGGGGCATCAAGGCGCTGCGGAAAGCGATCAGAGTAAAAGGTGTCTATAGAGTAGGAAGCTTAAGGTTAGGACAGGTGAAAAGCCAGGTCTTCAAGGACTTACGAAATAAGGAATGGGTTTCCAGAGTGGAAATTGGGGAAGGAAGGGAATTCCACATATTGGCCCCTAACAACGAGAAAGCCCTCCCCCCCACCTAGCTTTCCTCACCCTGGGAACTGTTACCCGGTTCTTACTTGCAGATCTCAAGTCCTTGCCGGGAAGATATCTTTGAAACATTTTGTTGATACCTTCTGACCCCCTATTGTGGACGGCCTTGTGGACCAGGCATAAAGCCTTGAACACAATTCTCCTCCCCAACGGGAGCCAGTTCAGGCTTCTAATGGTAGCTGAGACTGAATGGAATTTGGGGAGACCCATCACCAGCCTAGTGGCGGCATTCTGCACCAATTGAAGTCGATGAAGAAGTCCTTTATTTATCCCTAAAAAAGGGCATTACAGTAGTCTAACCTCGAGACCACGAGGGCCACCACTGCCTGTTTCCGTGCAGGAACTATACATGTTCTCATGTAAAGCGCTCTCATACCCGACACCTTCGGGTCAAGTTCGCGCTATATAAAACTCCAGGAAAAGAAATTGATTTATAATTTTTTATTGAATTGCTAATAATAATTTATAATGTCATAGAGGGCTGACTAAGTTTAAAAGGGTACAGGGTGGGAAGTTAATTAGGTATAATAATTAACACTTACTTATTAATTTATTATTCAATGCTTCATTGATTATTAATTATGTAAATTTTGTCATAATTATATTTTTACGTTATATATTAGGTGCAGTCTGCTGAGTTTGTAGGGAATTAGGGCGGGAAGTTAACTAAGTAATAATTAATGAATAATAAAGTATCACTTAATCATTAAATATTTAATTGATTATTAATTATGTAAATTGTGTAATACATATAATTTTAGTTGTATATTAGGTGCGGGCTGCTGGGTTTGCAGCGGTATGGGGTAGGAAGTTAATTAAGTAATAATTAACAATTAATTATGACTTTATTATTGACTATTTAATTGATTAATAATTATGTAGATTGAGTGATAATTATATATTTTGTTATATATTAGTGCGGCTTGCTGAGTTTGCAGGGTTATAGGGTGGGAACATGATTAAGTAATTAATTAACAATTGATTATTCATTTATTAATAGCTATTTAATTGATTATTAATTATGTCAATTGTGTTATAAGTATTTATTTTAGTTATATTTGAAGTGTGGGCTGCTAGGTTTGAAATAAATAGGGCATCATTAGGATGTCGGTCGGACCACCACTGACAGGCTGACATCCAGCAGAGAGGTGCGACCACCGCATTATGATGTGGTCAGCCGGCCCACATCGGTCAAAGGGACTGACCGATGCTTCTGACGGGCTCAAGGAGCCCAGCGGTCGGATCATAGTCCCTACATTAGGGGTGGTGCCTGCTCAGGCACCGCCATAGGGATTACGATGTCCCTTCACAACAGCATTTCCATGGCGGTCAGACCACCATGGAAAGGCTGTTGGAAAGGAACTTTGGGGGCCCCTAGCAGAGTCCCCGTGGGCCTCAGCGATGAGGCCTGGGGGGCACCACAGCACTCATGCCCTGTGTGCCCTGCCACATGGTGCATGAATGTTTCAAAACATCCATGGTTGATCAGTGATGTCATTTGAGATGTCATCAATGTTGTCACTGACCATGTTATGAGTGATGTAATATGTGAGTCATAAGCAGTGCATTGCAGGGGCATCAGTTATAGTTAGCTTACTAACTATAACGGCTGATTTCATAGGTTTTGTATGAATGAAACCTGCAATCTTTATTTTTTTCAGTGAATTTCTAAGGTTTTTTAAATGCTAATTCCTAACTATAACGTCCATGTAACCTTTGTGTTTTTCAGTGAACCTCTACTTTTTTAAGCAGTAGTCGCGTTTGCAGAGTGGTGGAGAAAGGGGTCGGGCCTCAACCAGCTCTCAGGAATCCCACTGTGTTGGACTTTCAGAAGGGCTTCTTGACCCCCAAAGTCCTTCATCCCCAACCAGTACTGCACCAGGAACCTAGTTGGCAGATTGGTGGAAAAATGGGGCATGGCCTCCGAAGACCTTTTAGCAATCCCGCTGTGTGGGACTTACTGGAGGTGACAGGAGGGGTAGTTGTCCCCCAAGGACTTCCTCATGTTAACTCTAGCGAGTCCCACACAGCAGGATTGCTGAGAAATTGTCAGAAGCCATGCCCCCTTTCTCCACCACTCTGCAAACTCTTCTCAAAAGCTGCTTCTTGATTTATTTTGGTAACATAACTCTTTTATATACATATATTTTTTGTTTTATACAGGTATGTAGAGTGAATGCAATGAAGAATAGCCAGCTGAGTACTGCACTGATTAGTGATCAGGGAGCACACCATGAGAGTCTGTCTGAGAGCCCTTTTAAAGGCTGTACTAATAGTGTAAGACACAGTTAGCCCACGGGGCATACGACCATGCATGGAAGTATGTAGTTGGTGCATGTTTTGATACAACAAATGGCATGATTCTTTTAATAATTTTTATCATTGTTTTATATCTGGGTACCACAGTTCCACTCAATTAACAATAACTATTATTCCCTCCTAGGCCGGGTAATTCTCGGCCAGTCTAGTGGTACACGGTGGGTATACATGCATGGTAGGTATAGGTTTGCTTTACCACATGACCCTCCCCTGAGGCAACTTAGGATAGCCACTTTTACCGGGGTAGTTTCTTTACAATTAAATAATTGTAGCGGGCAACAAAACACTGATTATATCTGGTAATATCTAGCCCATTGAGACACAGTGGTTTTGTATGCTCTCCGACTTGAACAGTCTTTTATTGGTATCATGGATATACAAATTATAGGCTTGAGCCAATCATTTTGGATTTTCCTTCCTCGTTACAAACTTAATTTTCCAGGGATCATTAGGAGGAGGTGACACAGCCGTCAATGGACCACACAGCACACAAGTCTACTAGAACAGGACTGATATAAGTGTCTTATGTTTCATATCAGAACTATCACACATTATGAATAATATATTATGGATACAATTGTATGCTTTTGGCTATGGGAGTCCTAATTGCACTGCATAATGTGCACACAGGAGAAAATGTAGATTTGCTCGAATTGTTAACAATTATATGGAGCCCCGATGAAGTTGTATAATTTATTATTTGCCACTTTGAAGGCAATTTATATACTACCTTTCTTCTAACCGAGACAACCTATATTTTTACATTATGTATATATGTTTTGTGGTTAAACATCTTATGTGCCAAGATGGCGGCTACTTTCTACATCCTTTGTACCTGGTAATCACCTTTGTCCATTGTTAATGTCACTCATTGAGTGTATGTATGGTTCTCGTCGGTTACTCTTCCACTACCGTGATCCAGGCTACAGCTGAAACACGTTGGTGAAGTTAAAAACCTATAATTGGAATAAACTTTGAAAATTCAGCAGTGTCTGTGACATCCTTGATGGTGGAGGATTGATTGGTGAATATATATATATATATATATATATATATATATATATATATATATATATACACATATATATATATATATATATATATATATATATATATATAAATATATACACGCCTACAGCCTGAACCACTGAACAGAATTAAACCAAATTTGGCAGAAAGCTAGCTTTTCGTTCGCAGATTGTGCTTTTTGTTATTTGGTGTAAATCCATTCAGTAGTTGTTGAGAAATTTAAGAAAATACACTTAGTTATATCTTTGGCCGCAACAACACCACGAAACATACCGAGCTTGTGCAGGCAAATACAGAGCTCTGATTGGCTGCCAACACTTCAACTAGGAAGTGTTGGCAGCCATCTTGGGAGTCGGCTTGAGCTGAAGCCCACAAATAAGATGTAAAAAAAAGAAAAGTGGGCAGGGTAGGAATACCCTGACCCTAAAATGTTTGTTTAGGGGTCCCAGAAGGACCCCAACAGACCAAAGAAGCATTGAAAAATAAAGCACAGCAAAATTGCGATATTCGCATATTTGCAGCAAAAAATAAAAAAGCAAGTGCAGGCTCCTACTCTTGCTTTTAAATAACCCCCGGGTGAGCCAGGTCCTTGGGGAATATCATAAAAATAGGAGTGAGGTGCACCAGGCCCCCCTCCTAGAGCTTATGAAAGTCCCAGGGATGCCACCTCCCTGGGGCACTTCTTAATGTGAATGCGGGCAGGCCCACTGTGCCTGCCCACAGCCTAGGGGACCAAGACCTCCCCGGGGTATATATAAATGAATGGGGGGCTCACGTGGTTCCCCACACAGCAGCAGAGACTACCATCTCCCCAGGGCTCTTTATAAAATGTGTGCGGGCGAGGCAACTGGGCCCGCCCGCAGCCCCAGGAACTGCCACCTCCCCGGGGCACTTTGTAAAATGTGTGCAGGAGAGCCCACTAGGCCCACCCACAGTCCCGAGACTGCCAACTCCCTGGGGCCTATGTAAAATAATGCAGGTGGCCTGCACAGCCCCCCGTATCCCCAGGGACTGCCACCTCTCTGAGGCACTTTGTAATACGTGTGCAGGGAAGCCCACTGGGCCCACCCACAGGTGGACCTCCACCTCCCTGGGACATATGTAAAATAACGCGGGCTATATGGCCTCTGCCACACCCCCAGGGACCGCCACCTCCCCGGTAATAATTAACAAATGAATGGGGGGCCGCATGGCCCCCACAGCCCCAGAGACCACCACTTTCCCAGGGCAATTTATCAAAAATAAGGGGGTTGCACAGCCCCCCACAGCCCAGGGGAGCATCACGCAGCCCCCCATAGCCCTGTGGACCACCACCTCCTATGGCTGAAATAAATGAATGTAGGGGATCTGTTGTGGACCCCCGGCCTTGGGAACCACCACCTTCCAAGGGCTGGCTCCTGGTATATCCCGGAGTGCCCACCTCTGGGGAAATAGCTGTTTGCTTTTGCTTGGTGGGAGCTGACTCCCACTGAGCAAAAGCAAACATAACTCCGGTTTCTGCAAGCCGGAGTTGTGAAACAACTCTGGCTTGCAGAAAGCTGAGTTTTCATCTGTTTCTCTGCACGCAAATATGAGTGCAGAGTAACCCTGGGCGTAGTTCGCGTAGTCGCTCTACGCGAAGCTACGCGAAGACGTCGAAGCGCTACGCGAGCTTCGCATAGCTTCGCCAGCGTGCGTAGCTGCTTGGCGCGCCCGTTCGCGATGCCTTTTTCTTGCTCGGGAACGCGTCGTTCGTGTTCGGGACGCTGTTTACGTGCTCGGGGGCGCGAACTTACCCATGCGGTCGCCTATTGGCGCGGCCATTTTGATTTTCACTTGTCCCGCCCGTTCGCGATCCCTTATTTCCTGTTCCGGGTCGCGTATAGCGTGCTCGCGATGCGCATTCCATGTTCGGGAACGCGTTGTACGTGTTCGCGACGTTTTGTGCGTGCTCGGGGAGAAATATCGCGCGAACTTACCCATGCGGTCGCGATGGGCGCGGCCATCTTGTTTTACCACTCTATGCTATGGTTCTGGGCCTGCTTTTCTATCCTCCCTCAATCTTTGCAATCCTTAGTTTTTTACACTGTTTTTCAATTTTTCTTTATTTCTTACCTATCTCTCTCTCTGCCTAAGTCTATATTTTGCATTTTTTTCTACTTTTTACTGTGTTTTTTTTACTTTTCAACTGTTTTATATAACTTTCTTCTTTAAGCTCCTACTTCTTCCCCTAACTTTATTTTTCCCTTCTAACTTTTCTTTTTCACCTCCTCCCACCCCAGAACCATGGCGAAGGGTAGCAGCAGCGGGTCAAAGAAGGGCAAGGCGCGTGCGCCCAATCGCCGCCTGCCTTGCGGCAGACTGCGCCCCGCAGGGGTGCAAGCCCGCCAGCTGTTTACGGAGGAGGAGGTGGCCGCCCTTGTTTTTTTTATTCAGCGCCACCTCCCCTTGACCTTGGCAGCAGGCGGCAGGCCAGGCTCCGGTTACCCGACCCAGGAGTGT
Organism: Calotriton arnoldi; assembly: GCA_963921515.1. NCBI lineage: Eukaryota > Metazoa > Chordata > Amphibia > Caudata > Salamandridae > Calotriton > Calotriton arnoldi. The sequence continues at coordinate 115,716 of CAWUFW010019894.1, forward strand.
CACCGTCGGTGGGCGAAGGTGCGTCGGGCAGTGTTTCGCTGCTCCGCGGTCCGGCGCACACATAACCAGCTGGCCCACCGGTGGTCAGACATTCTTGACCGGGAGCAGGACCTGTTGGACCTGCTAGGTGTCGAGGTCGTGGGGCTTGGTGAGTAGCCAATATATATAGTAGTATAAGTATTGTGATTTGTGTATACATTTTTTACAAATAATAACAAGAATAATGCTGCTTACATTGCAGGTAAATTACGTTTCAAAATCTTCTGTGATTGTAGGACACAGGTGCTGGGCGGTACTCTTACTTTTTTGCAACTTTGCGCTCGCTTGTCATTATTATGTAAGAGTTTACTTTAGAGAACTTCAGTTAGGTAATGCTATTGCTAGAGAGACTGTAGTCCTTCCTTTGTCGTCCTGTCAAATAGTGGTGGATGGATTTGATACTAGGTTTAGTTACTATTAGTTGATAATTTTTGAACGGTGTGCGTGACGCATCCTCTGTCACTGAGTGCTGCTTACCCCAGTCCTTAGTAGAACCTTTTGTAGTTTGTTTAGTGAGTGGTACTGGTAAGCTTAGCTTAGCAGTGTCAGTCAGCTGCAGAACATCAGACGCAACCAACCAACAATTTGATGTATGCATTATGCACTGACTTTATGCATGTGTCCTCCTTCTCACCTATGCATTTTTGATGGAAATAAAAAATGGAAATGCATGCTTAATGAACAATTGGCCCGCCTGGAATAGGTGGGCTAGGTCAGGTGGTACTTAGGCTTAGTTAGTGTTCTGGATTTTATTTGAATCAATCAGAATGGAACACTGAATTAGTGTTCCCCAATAAGTAGACTGTCCGTGAATTCCGCAAGCCAGTAGGCGATCGGATTAGATAGGTCAATTTTATAGCAATTTTTGTTTCCTAAAACGTTTTTTGAGCGTTTTTTTAAGATAATTTATTTGTTTCACAGCAATCATTAATGTTTGTGTCTTTCTTTTTCTTTATTATATCTTACATGATCACTGATCTGCAGCACCCAGGGGCAAGAAGACGGGGTCCGAGTCGGCGGGACAACCACCAGAGGACCGCTCCTCTACCGAGGGCCCTGCTGCTGGTCCCAGTAAGTCCTCCAGTGGTTATATTAACAATTATATTGCCCTAACTTTTACTGGACCTTATTTATTCTGAACTATTAATTCTGGCTCCACTCCCTAATTATCTTTTTTACAAAAGATTCTTTGATCTTGACTTGACTATCTGTTTCTAAATTCTGGTTATCCCTGCCTCTAAGTTCTAACTGCCTCTGCTATGAATGTCTGTACTCTGTACTACTAATATTAGTCTGTCGCTAAGCTTTCCCAGTTTGCATTGCCACTCTTTATTGTACGGTTTTGAATAAAACTCAGATTGACCAATACTAATAGCTCTAGCCACTGAGTCCAGTCCTTTCGGTTGTCCTCTTCTAGGCTTCTTAATCTTGAGGCTTTGACAATTACCACAAACAAAATGCACAACCAGATATTTGACTATTTTTGATAGGATATAGTACATACTACTTGTATTCTGCACAGCCCCATGCAGAACTATGCACAATGAAAGAGGATGTTGGTGATGAGAGTTTGGAACTTGGACGTTCCTCACACCTCAGTCAGAAGTGAACCCACAATCCCCTGAACGACTAGCTAGTGTCTCATTAGGTCCCCGAACCCCCACCCGAAGATACCCAATGATATGATTCCACAACCCAGAACATAACACACTTTCGCTCACTCACTCGTGTAAGTCCACCACCACCACACCAAATACCACATAGTCTATGTGTAAGTTCAAAAGGTTTATTTTCAAATGACAACTTCTGTATGTTGTTCTATAAAATTCAGTGTACTCCAGCCAGCTCCAACAGCAAAATGCATAAGATTAAAACAATAAAAATTGTTGCAACAAGTGCATGATGATATAAGACAAAAGATCTGTGTGAATTATGGGCGACTCCTCACCGTAGAACGTAGAATTACTGGTTACATGCATCATTCATAAGCTCTGCAAATCTCTGGTTCGTACTCGTAGAAGGGAATCCTCTGCCTGAGAAAAATGGTGCGTGTTAAATTTAATGCAAGCATTTGTCAGTCCTGCCAAAAAACTGTAACATGTTACCTATGGCTAAGTAATACGGACTAATGGAACTCCATAACAAAGTGGCTTGTTTTCCGACCTCTTGTACGCAACGCTCAGACAGTAGCTGTATGTGCTCATGTGGGCTCAAAAAGGCGTCTTACTGTTACTGCACAACAAGCTGCGAGGTAACATGCGCAAAAGACATGAAGCGAAAAATGGTTGCATGGCTCAGGCTAACTTTGCAAAGAGTAGAGTATAGTATAATAATGACCTTAGGGACCATAATAACACTACTAGTGTCTGTCTACTGACTGTACTCTAGTACCCGATTTGGACTATTGAATGTGATTTATAATAATAATAATATGTATTAACCTTTTTTCAATCTTGCTAGTGAAAAATAATAAATAGGGGGAGGTGTACAGGCATCTAAAAATGTGTCATGTTTTTGCTAGGCGTACTACCGACCACCAGTGCCGGTGGGGCCAGCGGCGATGGCGTTGCGGCCATTCCGGAGGGGGCAGGAGATACAGGGGGTGAGCCAGCAGCAGTGGCGGGCGGTGGTAAGTTATATTCATGACTTATTGACATTGCACTAGCTGGAAGGGTGTGTGGAGTGGACTTCACTCACTGTACTGTTGTTGAGACTTATTAGGTATGAAGTTGTAGTGAACATTATACAACGGTTAATAAAGAAGACACCCTTTACTTAGCAGCATGAGCAATGCAGTACCAATAGCATTACCAGCGTGACTTCATTAACCAATGGCCTCTTATATCTGACTCCAACTCAGCTGTGAAAGTTTTATGGAGGAGACTAAAAGTCAGATCAGATGACCTTGATGGATGTGTTGAACAAAAAGGGAAAGAAGGGTGGAAGGAGGAAGGGCGGGCGAGATTTAATATGATGACTGGCAGAGAAGGATACGTTGGAAGCATGGATAGGTGGCTGATAGGAATCAGATGCATGTGTTGTTGAAGGATGGGTGGAAGGTGAAAGAAGAATGGATGCCTGCCTGGGTGGGCGACACAGTATGGGTGGATACTGTGGATAGCAAGACTCATCAGCGGTGTTTGGGTGAAACTCAAAGCCAAGGCAAGCAACGGAGTGAGTGGACGCATGCGTTGTTGTTGGTGAAACAAAGTAAGGTTTGTGGAGAGATTAAGAAGAATGATTGACATTTACTTAGAATGGATGGATGCCTGTATGTATTCATCATAGACAGCATAGGTGGAGACTGTCACGGGATGCTCAGTTTTAGGGAATGTTAAAGAAACCGCGCCAGCGTACCAAAGCCGATGTGGGGAGGGGCAGGGTGGGGGTAGTAGTAAACAATGTATTACGCGGGCAAATACAGGTAACTTTACTGTAACATACAAATAAATAAAGTGAATTTCATTGTGCGCACTGCACCGCCAAATGGGATGCAGTGTGCGCAACAAAATTAGTTTCATTTATTTATATGTTTACTTACCTGTAATTGGCCGTAATCCATAGTTTACTACCCCCATCCTGCCCCTACCCACGCCACCGCCCGGCCAAACTCCCCGAGTCCCACCAACGACCGCTACTGACCTTATGTCGTTGTCCCATATAAAAGCAACGATCATTGGATCAGATATATAATCTGCCTTTTTGTAGTAGCCAAGGCACTGTGAAATTGAGCAATTGCCCTCCATGTAACAGAGAGAGTATGGCCAGTGCCACCCGTAATAGAAAAATACGAGCTTCCCCACCTGCAAACAGTAGTAAATCAAACTAATGTTACTCTGCGTCATGACTCGTATGTTTGTCTTGGCTTCAAGCATAGATGACCGAGCTGGCAATGCCGGCTACAACCAGGTTATGTCATTTCCCTAAACTAGAGTTAAGAAGAACACTGGTGTACTGTGTACTGCTTGGAGTCCATAGTGCTAGTATAATGCCTGAAACTCCCACAAATGTTAGAGGCCGAGGAAGTGGGAGGATAGATAGATTATTACCACAAATGTTATGTACTGTGCTTCTTGCTAGTGCTACTGTGCCATTATGTGTTGAATTAATTTTGTGTTACTGTTTAGGTAAGAGTACTGGTTACAACAATATTTTCTTTCTTTCTTTTCCCAAGACAAACCATCGCGGAAGGAGTTGGCAGTCAGGGCCCGGGGCCGGAAACTGGAGGCCATATGCCGGGAGTACCGGAGGCTGGTGGCTCTGGCGGAGGAGGAGGAGGAGGCGGCAGCAGCTGCATCCTCGTCCGATGCCCCGGGCCCCAGCCAGGCCCCAACTCCAGCGGTACGGCGCCGCGGTCTGATAGCCACCCGCCGCAAATCATTAGCAGCCAGCACTGCTGCTGTCCCCCATTGTGGATGCCACTGCAGGGCATTCCGCAAGAAGATTCTCCTCCGGATGGCACGGCAAGAGGAGCAAATGGAGGAGCGGGTGAAAATCCTGGTGGACAAACACCTCAAAGCCCGCCGATTATAACATCGAGGACCCTGTTGCTTTGCCCCTTTTTATTCCTTGTTTTGGTGGGTGGGAATTGGGCGTTGGGGTTTCGGGACATTCTTTGGACTTTTTTCGTTTTGGACATTGGTTGGGGTTAGGGAGAGGGGTGGGTCAGGTGTGGGATAGTTTATTTTTGTTAGGGTAATAAATTATATTTATACTTAAACATACAATGTTAATGTTTTGTGGGGGGTTACTGTTTTACGAATTAACGTCACATTGGTTTGCTTGCTGCTGCAGGGCCGCAGCCAGTGTTTGATTTAAATAATCTGCCGATGATGTATAACAAACAGATAGATGCGGTACCCCTCACTGAGTTATTTGTCCTACTAGTATTCTACCTCCCACCAAACTTATCTTACCTGTGATTGATGATGACTACGTTCGGCACAGCGATGGCTGCATGGTTTCCATAGAGAATGTAGAAGATGCCATGGTTGTGGTGGTAGTACTAGAGTAGACACTGGCAGTAGCATTTGCTAAAAAAATTTAAAAAAGAGACAGTCACTTGCCTGAGAAAAACTGTGGGAGGAGTAGTCGAACGAAGTGAAATACAGTACAGAAGACGACTGCCAAACAAACAATATTGCAGTTGCAACTGCTAAAGTCAAATTAAACATAATGGTGGCGGGGACAGCCTAGTACAAGAAGTTATAAACTGCAGTTGTGCTGTCGAGTGAGTCACTTAACTTAACACAATCGTAATTCGTAACCTTTACTGCTGTGTGGTAGGAGTTTGATGATTAATGCAATCAATGACGGCAATTAATTATGATGTACTACTATTAGCCGTTGACGGCTTGCACAATGCACATAGACTGAGCATGGGTGGCCAAGCAGAAGAAGCTCCTCACCCTGCCTTGCAATTGAATTAGTGTTGCTTTCACCACATCTGCCCCAGCAAGCGTGTGATCAATTGGTGTACATTTTATGTAGTCACATCACACCTCAATATAAATCACAGCCCGGGGGAAGAGGGTTAGGGTTTGATGAATGGATGGGAAGGGGGTTTGGGGAAAGGTTTGAAAATGAAAAACAGTATGCATGGACAACAAAAGCAAAGCGCAATCTTGGCAGACGACCATGATCTTATCCAAAAAATCAATAAAGCGAGAAAAGGGAAATGCATGCGTTAATGATGATGAAGATTAGATAACTTGATGGTTAATGAGTAGTACATAATAACTCCTACTAGACAATTAGACAGTACAGGGCACCAGTATATTCTATTTCTATGCAATTTGCCTTGCCTGTAATATGCCCTCAGAGACCCAAATTCCATGTTGTACTGGGCTTACTTGTAAAGATAGCAAAGACAATTAACAAACATTTGTAGGGATCAATTAGCAAACAAACACACAACACACAGTCCTAATGATTGCAGAGAAAAAAGGAATCAAATTAATTAAAGATGATGAATGATACTAAAGTTACTGTATTATCATGCTAAAATTGTGGAGTTGAATCTCGTCCTTCCTCTTGGTCCTATCTTCCATGGACGCTCCGCACATCAATCTTGGTGGCCTTCCTGATGCCGATTGGTAAGGTAAATGTGAGTTGTGTCTCCCAGTATAGCAAGCACAGGGTAAAGGCCGGCCTGTAACGTCTAGATGGAAAAACAAAAGGGGTATTGAGAAATCAATGAATAAAAAAAAAAAAACATCAGTTACGGTGGAGTCCAAGAAGAGAAGAGAGAACACTTTCAGAGTGAGGCGGCTTGGATATATCGTGTAGATTCTGTTTACAGCATTAAGCTACAACAACAACAGGACAGAACAGGCCCACCACAGCACCAGCCCGTGACCCAACCTCCATTTACCTTAATTTTTGACATAGCCAGACAAAAGGCATACACAGCAACTTAGCATTTTCCTAATTAAGTGACAAAATCAATGCGCCGCTGTCAGTCATCACTACACTCGACTAGACCACTACATGGACATGTAGGTCTGCTGTGTTTACTACTTTCTTGTTGAATTGTTGTGTTTATGTTTACCTTATGCCACTTCATGAAATGCAATTAGTCCTTGAATCATCTCCGATCCAACTGAATGACTGCGCGCGAAAAGATAGTATGGTCATCATCATGGTGTGGTACGTGTTGTCCAACTACAACTCAGTCTGTATTGTTGACTCCGATTAAGTCCATATTCCATATTAAAAAATTGCAACAGATATTGGCCTGCACCTGCAGTAGTAGGAGTACAATTTGGTTATTAAACAACAAGAAAGGAAACATTGACTGTCACTTATTTACTTGAGTCACTTTGTAGATTAACTAGTAGAGTAGAGTTCGACTTCATGCACAACATCAACAACAAACAACAGCAATCGCTCAGAGTCTGCAAACATCCAATGCATTCCATCATTACCTGTCTTGCTCTTCTCTTTGGCTGTCAGATCATAAGATGCCTAGTTATGACATTTTTTTTTTTTTTCTTGCGGGGCAGTGGCCTCATCATTATTACTCCAGTCCACATTCATTTTGAGTGTTAGGCGCTGTTTCGGTTTTCGTCTTATTCATCTGTGGCACCTTTGTCACAGTTTAAGTTGCTTCCCATGGTCAGCACTGTGATGATGGTCCGCGGCCTGTGTAGTGCTCATTGCTGGTCATTTGAGTTTGCACAAATGTCAGCAAGTTTCTTCGAAGAGTCTCTTGTCTTTCTCTGCCAAGTACCTTCTGTCCTGACAGTGAGGACCTTTGGATGCCTGCTGAGGCTGTAGCCTTCGGACACTGATGAGTTTCAGCTCGAAAACAAAACGGAGGATAGCTATAGTAGTCACGTTTCACTTCTAATGGAGGCGGGACTGGTAAAGGCAACATTTATTGTACTAATGTCTGGCTTGATGGAAATGTACTCGTGCGAGACAGGAAGATGAAGCAGGACTCTGAAGAGTGGACAGTTAAATGCACAGACGTGCAACTCCAATAGGGAAATAAAAAGAAGACGGTGGTGATGGTTTTGTTGTGATTTGATTTGAACCAGAAAGACAGATACACAGACACATAAAGGAAGGAAGAAAGCAACAATTTGAAAGCCTAGTTGTCAGGGAAGAGGAGCTCGTCCTCAAACTCTGGTGGTTCGGACAGAAGTAGGTCCTGTAACGCACTATTTACGTCATCCAAGTCGCTCTGCTCTTCCTGCTGTGATTCACGTATTTTGTAATCCGGTGGTATAAAGTGCTGATTCATTTTGATCATGGTTAACCTCTCCACGCTTTGGGCCGAGAGACTGGTCCTTTTCGAAGTTACAATGGCACCAGCAGCACTGAAAACACGCTCAGAAGAGACACTTGCGACAGGGGAAGCAAGATACTTTATCGCCAGCCTGCTGAGCACTGTCCATTGGCTTCTTTTCCCATACCAATACACCAATGGGTTTCCATCCATGAAGACCTCTGTTGGGTCATCCAGATAGGCCTGGACCATCCGCTCAATGTTAAGGGGTGCTCGGATGTGCTCGGCCGGTTTTGCCTTTGCATCAGCACTGGACTTACCATACCCCTGCTGTAGAAACCAATCAGTTGCACATTGTGCTGTGGACGATCCTGTTCTTGATGTTATTGTTGGTGTAGGTGACTGCTGGGAGGCAAATGCACTGCCCTCAGGCTCCGAAGTATAACTTGACTCTGGATGCCCTGTAGTACTGGTTATGGCCTGTGGTGGGGGGCCTGTAATTAACAGCCGTTCGCTTTCGAAAATAGTTGCTTCCTTAGCTATCAAAGTTTTGTAGTTGGCAACATCCACTTCCGAAAAAGGAATTACTGCCTTGCTGTTCAGAAATACTTTGTACCGTGGATCCAAAATTGTGGCACTAATGTAATGTGGTTGTGACAAAATTTTATTTTTAATCCTTGTATTTTCTGATAAGCGAGCGGCTAAGGTCTCCGCCAAATGATATGCGTCTTGTTTGTCATCCACACCTGTGTACGTTTCAGACACATCCTTCAGCTGTTGCTCTAGCATGTGCAACAATGGGATAGCTTGGCCCATAGTACAGTCCTCCCTGCTGACTTCACGTGTGAAGATCTCAAAAGGAAGTAGCATCTCAGTCAGGCATTTAATGAGGTCCCATTGAGCCATCTCAACGGTCATGCCTCTCACAGTAGGTTCCCCTATTCTTTGCATGACATAAGCATTGAGTGGTATGTACAGTTCAAACAGACGATCAAGCATATAATAAGTTGAGTTCCAACGTGTTGGCACCTCCTGGATGAGCGCTTTGACTGGCAGTTTATGCTCACGTTGAATGACCCTCAGCTGCTTCCGGGCTTTAAAAGAATGGCTGAAATGTGTGCATATTCTTCTGCAGGTGACCAGTAAGTTGCTGACTTTTGATTCATTTTTCAAAAAGTCTTGAACAACAATGTTAATGCAGTGTGCCAAACACGGGACCCTGAAATAGCCACCATTGCGCATGGCCAAAACTACATTACTGCCGTTGTCCGTGGCAACAAAACCAATCGTAAGCCCTCTTGGGCGCAGCCACTCAAAGACCTTGGTGTTACACTCTTCCAAAATGTTTGCAGCAGTATGAGATTTCTCCATGGCAAACATGGCTACAGTTGCATGTTTGCGAGTGGCATGAAAAATCTCTGCAGTATCAACACCAGCAGATAGCTGTTCTCTAACACCCACAAAACTGATCCAGTGTGCAGTGATGCACATGTAATCTGTGGCTTGGCAACTGGTCCACATGTCTGTAGTCAGGTGGATACTGTGAACAGCACTCTGCTTCAAGGCCTTTCCTAGCAATTCCAGCACGTCGTGATGTAGTGCTGGAACTGCAACTCTGGCAAAATAGTAGCGGCTGGGAACATGCCATTTTGGGCAGATGGTTGACACAAATTCCACAAAACCCAACCCTTCAACAAAAGAAAAAGGGAGAAGGTCCAGTGCTAACATTTTAGCCAGCTTCGCATTGTACAAACGTGCTATTGGGTGGTTGCGTTCGTACTGCCCCTCACCCCCAAACATGCTGATAATGGTAGGCTGCATGGTTTTCCTTTCTCTTAGGCTCAACGCACTTTTTGGTAGTGCGGACCTGGTACTTCTTGGTGTCTCCGGCTGACTCTTACTCTTGTGCCACTGAGATGTTGCTGAAGATGTGTGCAACGTTAAGACTGCACTGCTGGGGTCAGGGACACCTTGTGTACCACTAGTGAGAATGTCTCCCTGTCCTTCCTCTTCCACCGTGATCGGATCTTCTTCTACTCCTTTATCCCCACCAACACCAATGGTTGCCGTTTTTTTTCTGTCGCGAAGGTGGTCCTCCCAGCTGATCAAGTGGTGTTTTTTCAGATGGGTCATTTGGCCTCCGGTACCATAGTTTGTACCAAGCTTACCACGACTAACAGAGGTATTACAAATGGAGCATATAGCAATGTTCTCCTCCTTTTCGCTAACCGTAAAGAAGTCCCAAACTGGGGAGCTTAACTTTGGCCTCCTGCTGGAGGTGCCACTTCCAATGCCGGATGATCTGTAGGGTGTGTGTTGAATTTGACTCTGTGCTGCTGTACCACTACCTACTCCTACAGAGGTGGTGGTTGTGCTGGATGTAGGTCGCTGCCGGGCCTTTGCTAATGCAAATATGGAAGCTGTAGGTCGTGTTGGTGTTACCTGTGGAGGTATGCGTGCTACATCCCTCGCAGCAATTTTGGATAGAGTAAGAATGTTGGTCTCCATCTCCTCGGGCCGGGAGTGATGTTCGTGATGACTGGCTCGTCGTCATCATCATCATCATCATCTTGCTGTTCTACATCGACCTCCATAAGTGTAAGGCTTTCTGGAACCTTCCTTTTCCCTAGCTTGGTCTTGGAACGTGGCTCCCTCTCAGACTCAGTTTGAGGCTTCCAAGTGGCATCTAGATCATCAGAAGGGGGGCTTGGCGAAGAACTCGATGGACTACCCCTCCTTTTCCTTGCTGGGGATTTGGAAGACAATGGATCTTCTGAATGAGTGGCTTCTTCTTCTACCTCTGCATGAGGCTCAATTTCCTGAACTGCCCCTACTTCAGGAGGAACAACAACTACTATTGCGGGCGGTGGTTGCGGCTGTTGTTGTTGACCACTTATCTGCTGTGTTTCCTCCTGCGTTGATTGGGTACTACTTTGAGATAGCGATAAGTTTATCTCCGGCTCAGCATCACTGCTTTCCACCATTAGGCTGGCTACCTCTTCCCCACTCATGTGCTTGGCCCTGGGTTGGTGGGTTGGGTCCACTGATGCGGATGTGCTGCCCCCAGCTTGCCCCCGGACACCGCTGCTGCAGGCGCAATTTTTTTTCCCCAAAAAGGTACTGGCCGGCACACCAGACTTCAGTGTCACTTGCTTCTTCTGTTCCTTCTTCTTCTCAATAGCAACTTTCTTGGTACTGGAGGACCTGGTACCTGCTTTCTTTGGGCCCATCTTCTTCAGATGTCAGCAGCACTCAGTTGCAGAGATGTCTGGTCAGTCAGGTCACACGTCACGTTGTGTGTCCAGCAGCAGGATGTCTGTCTGGAAGTGCAACAGGCAATGTTGAGAGACACACCTCCTCCTCAGTCTTTGTGCACCTAAAAGCAAAAAAGCCAGAACATCAGTCAAACATAGCACAAATCAAACAAATAGAATATAGAACTTATTGTGTGGTGGCCTCAATTATTAAATTTCAGAAACTCTTCCAACAACAACACACAGTGTAGCCATTTGTGAGACGTTGACAACAAGGCCAGGGCTTTCCTGGCTACTGTACACTCTGGAAGAATAAGAATATTAAAGAACTAAAACTAAAATGTACTGGAGCATGTTTGGCCTAAATTTGTGCATCACGTGTGATGTATTATATAGCAGCATCAGGGAGCTGCAGCTGGCAATGGGGATGGATTTGGAAGCAGTAAAACAAGAGGAAAAATGGAAAGACACGCAGGCCTATTTGGCAAAAACAGCACACTAATAACTACCACAACAAAATGGCCCCCAGAAACATGGTGACTCACAGGCACAAGGCACGGCAAACAATGAACTCAAGCAGGCCTATATATGGGCAGACAAAGGATGCCTTATAAAACACACACCGCTTTAATGCAAAAACAAAAATCCACATGGCTAAAAACACTTTGGAAAGTTAGACAACCACTACAACAACACTATTATAATGACAGTACACACGCAAAAAATGCATTTATTTACCACACCCAATAAGTGAAATAGTCAGACCCTCCAAAAAAAGCCAGATTTCGCAATTCAATTTAATCTATTCAATGCCATCTATGGCCTAAATGATGCCAAAATTCCACAGACTACACAGAAACAGTTTTATGCACCCATGGTGACTACCTCTGGGCCTACTGGCATACTGGGCCACAAGCTTGGAGGCCTATGGCAAAAGCACAGTGGCTGGTTTAACAAAATGGCCACCGCCCACATGTCCAGGCCACCCAAAATAACAAAAAGTGAAGACAAAGGACAGGACCAGGCAGTTGGAGACTGTGGGAAACTTGCTACCTCTTGGAAAAAATTGTAAAACAAAAAAAAATGACTCCTTGATCACCAAACTACATCTAAATGACAACCTGAGGAGTTTTTTGTGCAAAATGAACTAAATCAACATTTTCGAGAAGGTTTAATGATGCTCGAGAGATATTGTTCGCCAGATTGTAAATTCTGCGTGTTCGGCATCGCGATCGTCACAAATTGTCGTTATCGCGCGCGCGAAAACGTACATTGAGCGCGCGAAGAAGTTAAAAAGTGTAAGTCCGCGTTGTCGCGCAGTGCGGACTTGCCCAAAGTCCGCGAGCTGAAGGCCCAGGGTTACCTACTGGCTGAAAAGGCCTATTTATTTAACAAACACCACAAAAAATAAAATACGCTCCAAAAACCACTTTTACCAATTAAAAACAATGCCATCCATGGCCTCAATTATGTTACAATTCAACAGACAACAAAAAACAGTTTTTATGCACCCATGAGGATGACTACCGCCGGGCCTACTGCCACACTAGGCCGCAAGCTTTGAGGCCTATGGCAAAAGCACAGTGGCTGTTCACACAAAATGGCCGCCAACAACAACAAGAAAAGGAAGACAAGACAGACAATGCAGGCCTAAGGCAAAAGCACAATGCCTGGCTTCACAAAATGGCTGCCACCCACATGGCCAGGCCACCCAAAATAACAAAAAGTGAAGACAAAGGACAGGACCAGGCAGTTGGAGACTCTGGGAAACTTGCTACCTCTTGGAAAAAATTGTAAAACAAAAAAAAAATGACTCCTTGATCACCAAACTACATCTAAATGACAACCTGAGGAGTTTTTTGTGCAAAATGAACTAAATCAACATTTTCGAGAAGGTTTAATGATGCTCGAGAGATATTGTTCGCCAGATTGTAAATTCTGCGTGTTCGGCATCGCGATCGTCACAAATTGTCGTTATCGCGCGCGCGAAAACGTACATTGAGCGCGCGAAGAAGTTAAAAAGTGTAAGTCCGCGTTGTCGCGCAGTGCGGACTTGCCCAAAGTCCGCGAGCTGAAGGCCCAGGGTTACCTACTGGCTGAAAAGGCCTATTTATTTAACAAACACCACAAAAAATAAAATACGCTCCAAAAACCACTTTTACCAATTAAAAACAATGCCATCCATGGCCTCAATTATGTTACAATTCAACAGACAACAAAAAACAGTTTTTATGCACCCATGAGGATGACTACCGCCGGGCCTACTGCCACACTAGGCCGCAAGCTTTGAGGCCTATGGCAAAAGCACAGTGGCTGTTCACACAAAATGGCCGCCAACAACAACAAGAAAAGGAAGACAAGACAGACAATGCAGGCCTATGGCAAAAGCACAATGCCTGGCTTCACAAAATGGCTGCCACCCACATGGCCAGGCCACCCAAAATAACAAAAAGTGAAGACAAAGGACAGGACCAGGCAGTTGGAGACTCTGGGAAACTTGCTACCTCTTGGAAAAAATTGTAAAACAAAAAAAAATGACTCCTTGATCACCAAACTACATCTAAATGACAACCTGAGGAGTTTTTTGTGCAAAATGAACTAAATCAACATTTTCGAGAAGGTTTAATGATGCTCGAGAGATATTGTTCGCCAGATTGTAAATTCTGCGTGTTCGGCATCGCGATCGTCACAAATTGTCGTTATCGCGCGCGCGAAAACGTACATTGAGCGCGCCAAGAAGTTAAAAAGTGCAAGTCCGCGTTAGTCGCGCAGTGCGGACTTGCCCAAAGTCCGCGAGCTGAACGCCCAGGGTTACCTACTGGCTGAAAAGGCCTATTTATTTAACAAACACCACAAAAAATAAAATACACCCCAAAAACCACTTTTACCAATTCAAAAGTAAACAAGGCCATCCATGGATGCCCGGCCTACATGATGTTTAAACTTTAAATTCAACAGACATCACAGAAACCTGCACCCATGGGTACCTCGGGCTCTAGTCTGGGCCTACTGGCTGAAATTCCAATCAAAGAAAAACAACTAGGCCCCTGCAGAAACTACAGGCCACAACAATACATTTAAAAAATATGGAAATCCCCCAAAAAATGTAGGTACAAACAAGCCCCAATCAAACAAACAAGTACACCAATTCTCCAACTTACTTGTAAAATCTCAAATCCAAGAGTCCTCAAATCCAATCCAATCCAATGATATGATGCAGCAGACAGACACAAAAAGTGATCCTTCCAGGTCAAAATCAAAATGCAAGTGAACAGCACATGGACAAAACACTGGGAGGAGCCTGCTGGACAGGAACAGGAAGTTTGAGAATCAGGGGCACTTCCTTCCTCTTGGAAAAAAAGAAAAAGGACTCCTTGCTCACCAAACTACATCTCTAAATGACAACCTGAGGAGTTTTTTGTGCAAAATGAACTAATTCATCATTTTCGAGAAGGTTTTATGATGCTCGAGATATATTCATCGCCAGAATGTAGTTTCTTCGTGTTCGGGATCGCGATCTTACCAACACTGCCGCCGGAAGTCAGATCGCGCGTCCGAATGACGTGTTCGCGGTCGCACACTCTCGCGGGAACTTGCGGCCGGATTCCAAATCTCGTGGCGCCCGCGAACGGATAGGAAGTTGCGTCGGCGAACGCAGAATCACGGTAGGTCGTTACCGCGCGCGCGAGAACGTATATTGAGCGCGCGATGAAGAAAAACAGCTACGCTACGCCGCAAATTGCGTAGCGCACGGTAGCTTCGCGTTCTACGCGAATCGCGAAGTTACCGCAACTTCGCAGGCTTCGCGAGCGTAGCGAATTTCACCGCCCAGGCTTAGTGCAGAGAAACAGATGAAAACATTGCTTTGACAGACAGGGAGCTGCGTTTCAGCAGCCCCCTGTCTGTCACAGCAATACTGGCTTCTACAGGAGGCGGGAAGCTGGCAGGGACTGCGGGGGCCTTCAGTCTCCCCCCGCCATCCCCAACTAAAGTCACTAGGTGTCCTGCGTGGGGACCAGGATACCCAGAATAGAGCTCGGTACATGGGGCATGAGGTCCCCGGAGCCGAAATCAGCCCGGGAGGTGGACATTTAAAAAAAAACTACAATAAAAACACCAGGCTCCGACCCATGGGATCCCCACGACCAAAATCAGCCAACCACTCGGCAAACGAGCCTTGTGGTGCATTACTGCTTGGGAGATAAAGTCTCCTGGGATGCCGAGGGTCCTTAGAGGCAGGAACCTCATCTGTTACCTCCAGTAAGTCCCACACAGCGGGATTGCTGAGAGGTTTTGGGAGACCATGTCCCCTTTCTCCACCACTCCGCAAGCACCCCTCTTGGCGCACTACTGATTGGGGGATGACGTCCATTTTACCTATGAGGCTCCTTGGGGGCCAACTACCCCTCCTGCTACCTCCAATAAGTCTCACACAGTGGGATTGCTGATAGGTCTTCGGAGGTCGCGCCCTCTTTCTCCAACCCTCTGCAAATGCACCTCCAGGTACATTACTGGTTGGTGGATGAAGTCCTCTTGGATGCTGAGCGACCTTTGGGGCCAAGAAGCCTACTTACTACCACCTGTAATTCCAATACAACGGGATTCCTGAGAGGTGGTTCTTTCTCCACCACTCTGCAAAAGCAACTACTAAATAGAAAACCATAGAAATTCAAAAAATATAAAATAAAGGATACTGGGACGTTATGGTTAGGAAATAGAATTTGAAAAACCTTAGAAATTCACTTAAAAAACAAAGTTTACAGGGACGTTATAGTTAGGTTCAGCTTTCACTTGTATAAAACCAGTGAAATTCAGCCCTTGCAATGCACTGCCTATCACCTCACATATTATATCCTCATGACATGGTCAGTGACATCACTGATGGCATCTCAAACTACATCACTGATGACATCTCAAATTATATCACTGATGATATTACTGATGACATCATCCAGAGAACCACTCACACATCCACTTACATCCCATACATCATATACAACCATTCCCAAACAACCACTAATACACCCAGTAGGTAGTTATAGTTAGGACCATGTTTCCATAGGAAAAGCGTTTATTGAACAACCTATATATTTGGTGCTAATTGACAAATCGTAACAAAGTTTTCCCAAAATGTGTCCTGTGATTCTTGTTTTACATGGTAAGTTTCATGGTGATCCATCAAGCGGGGACCAAGAAAAAGGGGGGTCATAAAAAGTGTTTTTCCAATGTTAATTTCCATAGGGAATTTCGAACATGACTACAGCCCAAACTGCTGGACGGAAAGCTAGTTCTTGGTCCAGAAAGAGTGATTTTTGTTATTTGGTGTATATCCATTCAGTAATAAAGACCCTGTGCTTAAATGTGATTGGGTGCCAACACTTTAAATAGGAAGTGTTGCCAGCCATTTTGGGACGCAGCTTCTGCCGAGTCCGAGAAAAATACATTAAAAAAGTGAAGGGGGCAAGGTAGGAATACCCTGACCTCCTAGGGCAGAAAAACATTTTTTTTTAAAGAATTTCGGTGGGAGCCATTCTGGAGCCACGTCTCCAGCCAAATTTTAAAAAAAGAAGCAAGAGGTCCTGCGCTTCTTTATTAATAGGCCCCCGGGTGGGCCAGCTCCTGGGGCATGCAGAAATTAACAGAGGGGGGCATGGGCCCCTTCCTAGGATTTATAAAAGCCCTGGGACCACCACATCCCCGAGGCTTATGTGTTAATAAAGGAGGGGCCACGCAGACCCCTCTGGGCCACGGGAACCACCACCTCCCCACAGGCAAATTAACATTAACATTGGTAGGGGGCCATGTGGCACCCCTCCTGGACCATAAACTACCCCGTGGACCACCACCTCCCCAGGGCTGGCCCGTCTCCTTCAAAGGAGGGGGGCCACGTGCCTCACCTTTTGGAGACAATAATGGCCCAGGGGACTGCAACACCCCAGTGCCGGCTTCTGCTATGTCCCCAGGTGCCCACCCTCAGGCCATAGATTTTTGCTATGGCATGTCTGGAGCTTTAACTGCTCTCAGCAATCCACAGCAACACACTGCTTCCAGCAAGCAAGAGCAGTGAAAATGCTTGTGCTTGTTGGAAGCCTTGCCCGCTGTCCAGCAAGCAGGGAAACAGATGAATTGCTTTCAGACACAGTGAGCTGCATGTTTAGCAGCTCCATGTGCAAAAGCAATGCTGGCTCCTGTCGGAGGTAGGGAGACAGCAGGGACTGGGGGGCCTTGAAGCTCCCCCCGCGACCCCAATGCAGACTTGGTACCCTGGGGGCACCCAGGGCAAATCACCAGGCCCCAGAGAATGGGGTCTTCAAGAAAATTGGCCCGCAGCCCCCTCCTATTTCTGAAAGGCCAGGCCCTGGGGGATGGGGTCTCAGCCTGGGAAGGAGGGTCACACAGCCCCCTCCTCTATTATAAGTTAAAAAAAAATTAAAGGCTGGGCCTGGTGGATGGGGTCCCTGGGACCAAATGTTAGCCAGGGAAGGGGGGTCATGCACCCCTCTTCCCATTGTAAAACTTTCCGGGCCCCAGGGGATGAGATCACCAGGGCCAAAATCATCCCAGGCTGGCCCCAAGGTAAGTTGTCAGAGGCCCCACCCTTTTGCTCCACCACTCTGCAAAGGGGCCTCCTGGAGCACAACTGTTTGGGGGATGAAGTCCCCTTTGATTCTGAGGGTTCTTGGGGTCCAAGAACCCCTCCTTTTACCTTCAGTAAGTCCCACACAGAGGGATTTCTGAGAGCTCATGGGAGGCCCAGCCCCCTTTCTCCACCACTCTGCAAATACGCTTCCTGGTGCACTACTGGTTGGGGGATGAATTCCCCTGGGTTGCTGAGGGTCCTTGGGGGTGAAGGACCCCTCCTGTTACCTCCACTAAGTCCCACAAAGCAGTATTGCTCAGAGCTTGTGAGAGGCCATGCCCCCTTTCTCCACTAATTAGGAAATAGAATTAAAAAACCTTAAAAATTCACTGAAAAAAACAAAAGGTTACAAGGATGTTATAGTTAGGAATTAGCATTAAAAAACCTTAGAAATTATCTGAATAAACCAAAGGTTACGGGGACATTATAGTTAGGAAATAGATTTTAAAAAACCTTCAGAAATTCACTGAAAAATACAAAAGTTACATGGACGTTGCAGTTAGGCTCAGATTTCACTTGTACAATACCATAGAAATTCACCAGTTATAACAACGTGAGTTAACTATAATGTTCACCCCACAGTGCACTACTGATTACCTCACATATTACATCACTCATTACATGGTCAGTGACATCACTGATGACATCTCAAATAGCATCACTGATGACATGTATATAGATGATATACATAAATGTGTGTTTATCTAAGTATATATTTACCCAAGCATATAACTAAACTCATACTATCTGCAACCACGGACGCCCCTCCTTAGCGCCAAGAAACCGCCTGGTGAACGAGCGCTCTATAAATCACTTTTAACATAACATAACATAACATATATTTAATATATAGTATTAAATCTTATTTAAGCTTGTTTAATTTACATTATATAAATGTTATATATTTAAATATTTCAGACTTACTATTTTAAACTTTCTATATATTAAAACATCTATATTTTTGTATGTTTTTTAACATTATTAGTGTGAAGCGATTTTGTTTCAGTATTTTTATCTTACCATTATAAGTATAGGGAAACAATATTTTTGGGACACAACATTTTTGTATCTCGATATTGTTGTTTTCAGTATTGTGTCAGTGATCCGCCCCCACTGAGAAGTCACCATAGCTGGAGTGAAGTTAGCATGGAGCACCTTACACACTGAGTCTCACCAACGTTTGTTGCATTCTTCTGGGATGAGATGGGTTTCCTGCAAAAGCACAATATCAGATTTTGCATGGCACAGGAAGGACAACGGGGCATATTAGCAGACCCACGTCAATCATCGCCGTTTAGCGGCAGGAAACTGCCGCTAAAACGGCGATAATGGGCTTGCTAATATGCGATATGGAATTCAATAGAAGCCCAGGTTAGATGTGCAGGACATCTAACCTGGGCTTCTATTGAATTCTATAACGCATATTAGCAAGTCCATTATCGCCGCTTTAGCGGCAGTTTCCTGCCGCTAAAACGGCGATAATTTTAACGTGGGTCTTGCTAATATGCCCCCACATTTTTAATAAAATACATTTGCTCGCTTAAATTAAGGGACAATAAAATTAGTTAGCTCTGGAAAGGAGTGGATATGAGATTCCCTCGAAAAGGTAGGTTGAACGAGAGGGTTCAGTGGCCGAGCATGGTGGAGGGGACATTGAAATGAGGTAAAGAGAGTGTTGGATACAGTATCTTATGCAAGGAGATGTCAGGACGTGCGTAAAAGGGGTGGAGGATAGAGAGGAGATATGGACCAACACCAATAGCAGTATGGGCTGCTGAGAATGGGCTCAGTGAGAAGGGAGGGATAAACAGGGTGTCGAGGGGGATCTCGTTCTGTGTGCTAAGCTATGAAACATCAATAAACAATAACGAGGTCAGCACAAAGAGATGGGTGGCAATCCTAGATCAGGAACTCCCAGACTCAGACTGCAATAAGATTCTAGCTTACCCCAAGAAGGTCTTGAGGAACACAAGATTAAAGTACACGCAGTTTAATTACCTACATATGAGATATATGACCACCCACAGAATTCAGGTAATATATGTTTGTGATCTGCGCTGTTGCCTGAGATGCAATTACACTGATGCAGACTTCAGTCATATGACTTGGGAATGTACGGAGCTGCGTCCCTTCTGGGATGCGGTCATGGATGCCCTAGAGAACACACTGGGGCAGGCTCTTGACACCACTGTCAAGGTCTGTCTGCTGGGGCTTTTTTCATGACCTCCCAAACGGAAAGTGGTAACTCGATTCATTGACTTGGCTCTGGCTTTATCCAAAAGAAGGATAGCAGTGGCCTGGAAGTCCAGCAGTGGACCCACAGTAGGGACCTGGGTGAGAGATGTAACCCAATAAGCTGGTGCAAAGGGACGGGTTCTGTTTCAGGAGGAGTCCTGGGGGTTAAGGCGGCACCCCATAGTGAAACTGTGGATGGAGGTACTTGACATCTGGGAGTACCCGGAGAGGAGGCAGGCTGAAGGCCTGAGCGATCAGGATGCTAAAGAGTAGTAGAGGGGACACTAATACAAACATAGCGATTGGCAGCTGGGTGAATTATAACCAGCCGTTATGAGAGTGAGACAGACCAGATTTAGGAAGTCTAATACAGTCTAGCACTTAAACCGGATACCGAGACCTGACCCCTCGCCGGACCCAATGTACCCCTGCCAGTATTTAGGGGATGCAAACAGACACAGGAGACGTGACCTGGTTCCATGGGTTTCCCCTCCCCCCGCGTTTGCCCCGTACTAGCTACCCCTAAGCTATTGTATGTTTGCACATCCTGCATTCATTTTTTTAAAAAGTTTAATTGTTGAGATTTACACTACAGGCTCCCCGTCAGATATTCTTAAGTAGTGAGGCTAGTTCCTCTATGTAGCGGACACACAACAGCCAGTAGATACAAAACAGAGGGGCACAGCCTGGATATCCTATCTAGCAAGATATGCTTAATTGATTGACAATGTAACAAATTTGTTTACAATGTCTGAAAACCTCAATATTGATGGAACTGATGATTATTAATGTGAGAATACATGTACTTATTTGTCGTATGTCTGGAGCTCAGGCGTCATATGTGTAACCATAGATGTGGCTGCCTAACCTTTGCCAATGATAAATGTCAATAAAAATATGTTTTAAAAAAGTGAGGTCTGCAAAAGGGTGTTCACGCACTACTACTATCAAATTTTTTGGCCCAGGGGCTAGAGGTTGCACCTCAATCAGAGTGAATAGGTACTCTTGAGCCTAGTAAGGAGTAGATCCACAGTGTCGGGTATCTGGGTGAATGCAATTCCTGCCGGTAAAATAGGGGGGGTAGTCAATGTGCAATGTGTGAATAGCCAACTCAGGTGCCCACCATGTGAGATGAGAAGTGAGACACCAAAAAGCGACAGGCAGGGGACTTACCAGTATGTTCTGTTGGAAGTCCGGTGTCACAACTATCCACTTGAGAAGTCCCATAGGAGGGAGGAAAGAAAGGGATTGTGATCAGATATGGTGGAGAAATACAGAGTGAGCAGCGACCAGCAACGACCTACACAATCAGTTGGGCAGATGTTTTTCAGGGTGGTTGTTTAGGGCCTTAGGCCCATTTGTAGGTCACCGTCTCACTGTTGGCATTACTCTTGGTCCACAGAGCTATCCTGAGGTGGGTTGTGAGGCTTAACTGTATACAGGTTATCACTAGAAGTGGTGGTGTCCATGTCTGAACTCTGCAAGTCATCCAGAAAGGACTCCAGCAAGCTGAGATCTGTGTATTCCATGGTGCAGTCTGGGAATGCAATTGGCATCATTGCAGGGTCTAAGAGGCCGTATTCAACGTCTCTCTTGCACAAGTGCAGGTGCAGTGTCAGGAAGTTTTCCGCTTCGTGTTAGTCGTGGCCGAGAATTCTGCTGTGATAATAAAATGTTGATAAAGGCAGTGTTTCTTCGCCTCCAATGGCATCTGGCGAGTCTGCTGGTGCCGCAGACAGCAAGCCAAGATGTGTCATGGTTTTGTAGTGAGAGAGGACATGCAGGAGTGGACATGGTGAGCCCTCTGGAACTCCAATGGCAGATTTAAAGAGATATTCAGTAAAGCGGGGAGTGATAATCACCGAATCCAAACATTGTCTCTTCAGCTCCTGTCCTCCAAGTCAATCATCTTCTGATGGAGTTGCCATATGTCTTACCCTCATTCCAGTAGGTTATCCAGACATTGCACAACATCAGTGAGGCAGCCATCTATGAGCGTAAGTTCAGTTGGAAATGAGGAGATGTCACCCAGCAGAGATTGCAGTTCCGAGTTAGTTGTTGATGCTGTTGATGACAGCGTCCCTATGGAGCCTTTGATGTCGGCCAGTTCTTTCAGAAGGGCTGCCAGGGCTGATTCTGGTACGTCCACTGTTGACGCCATGTTGTAATATGCCTGTTTTGCCCTGGGGCTACCTGTGGCCCTCCTGACCTTTAAATGTGGCCCCCTTGTCAGCAGCAGCACTGGGCTGCCATTTTCTTTGCTTAGCACTAAAATTTAGAAAGATTTTAAAGAAACCGGTAACCATTTATTCACAAGTTAACTGAAGATAAAATAAGAAATTACTAAGGTGTTATGCACAACTTTACTTTATGAACACCTTCATTTATAAAAACGGATCACTGACAGAATATAGAATGCCAAAATATCGACCTGCCAAAATATAGTGGATAAAATATAGAATGCCAAAATATCGAATTCCTATCTACAAACAGGTAAGTACAAAAATATCGAATCCAAAATATAGTTTGTAAATAATATAGTTTGTTAAAATATCAAATTTTTTAAATGTATTAAAAGTAATGTAAAATTAATAAAATAATAAATATAATTAACTGAAACATACTTACAAATACTTAAATAACCTTAAAATTAATAAATAATTAATGTAAGTTATAAAAAATAAACATACATTTTTATTTTTTAATACATATATATTAACTTAATATTAATAAAAAATATTCAATATTTTTAGCGTAGGATAGCGTAGGGGTAAAATTACTATTTCCACTCCAGTGAGTGCAACAGTAGGGAAAGCATTGGATAGCGTAGGGGTAAAAATTACTATTCCCACTCCAGAGAGTGCAACAGTAAGGAAAGAGTTGGATAGCGGAGGGGTAAAAATTACTATTCCCACTCCAGTGAGTGCAACAGTAGGGAAAGCGTTGGATAGCGTAGGGGTAAAAATTACTTTTCCCACTCCAGAGAGTGCAACAGTAGGGAAAGCGTTGGATAGCGGGAGGGTAAAAATTACTATTCCCACTCCAGTGTGTGCAACAGTAGGGAAAGCGTTGGATAGCGGGAGGGTAAAAATTACTATTCCCACTCCAGTGAGTGCAACAGTAGGGAAAGCATTGGATAGCGGGAGGGTAAAAATTACTATTCCCACTCCAGAGAGTGCAACAGTAGGGAAAGAGTTGGATAGCGTAGGGGTAAAAATTACTATTCCGACTCCAGTGAGTGCAACAGTAGGGAAAGCATTGGATAGCGTAGGGGTAAAAATTACTATTCCCACTCCAGAGAGTGCAACAGTAAGGAAAGCGTTGGATAGAGTAGGTGTAAAAATTACTATTCCCACTCCAGAGAGTGCAACAGTAAGGAAAGCGTTGGATAGCGTAGGTGTAAAAATTACTATTCCCACTCCAGTGACTGCAACAGTAGGGAAAGCGTTGGATAGCGTAGGGGTAAAAATTACTATTCCCACTCCAGTGAGTGCAACAGTAGGGAAAGTAATGATTTAATATTTAAATAAAAATACATTAATTATCAATACCAATGAAAAAAAAATACAAATTAATTACCAATTACAAAATATTTAATAATTAATTAATTATAAATACCAATAAATATTATTTATTAAAAATTAATTACCTATTAATAATTAAACAACAACCAATTAATTTCCAATTCCAAAAATGTAATAAGTAATAAAAAATACCAATTAATAATTAATTAACAATCAATTAATCAATACACAAAAAGAATTTCAATAATTACTTAATTACAATTAAATTACTTCCCACCCTATTCCCCTATAAACCCACAACCCGCTCCGAATAATAAATTAATACAATTAACATAATTATCAATTAATCAATTAATAAAAATTAATTACCAATTAATAAAAATTAATTACCAATTAATAATTAATTAACAATAAATTAATTATCAATACCAATAAATAAAAATACATATTTTCTTAATTACAATTAAATTACTTCCCACCCTATTCCCTATAAACCCACAACCCGCTACGGAATTAAATTACGCAAAAATAATTTTACATAAATTTCGTAACTTTAAAAAATATTAAACATACATTACAAAAATAATATACATTTTTAACTCATATACTAACATACAAAACACTTACAAAAATTCGATATTATTAAAAATTCGATATTTTTTAATGCCTATATTATGTACTTCTATATTTTGAAAATCGATATTACTTACCTTCATTTCGATATTATTAACCACTATATTATGTCCATTCGATATTATGTCCATTCTATATTTTGAATTCGATATTCTGTCCATTCTATATATTTTTTTCGATATTATGTCTATTTACCATAAAAAACATCCGGCAACAAACGAGTAAAAATATGATAAAGTCTCTTCAAAATTCAAAAAGTGTATTTCGTTAACATGTAGAAGCTATTCACCTTAGTACATCAGATTATAACAGTGCATTAAGCAGTATTTTTTTAAAGTGATAGTTTACAAACATGAATTTAGAAACATTCCTGCTTTCCCCCCACCCTGGCAACAATGTAAATATGAACAAAGAGGCAACTCAGTTGTTATGTGCACCCTCTGAGTTGTCCAATTTTTTATTATACATGAACAACATGATAGTTTATACAATAAATCACATGGGAAGATTTTGTACAGCTCACATCTTGAAGTCACGTATTAAAACAATTGCCAAGGATCACACAATTTGGTCAAGTGGGGAAACCATGATTGAGCCTGGGTTTACTGGTTTCACAATGTGCTAATGAACATTTAATGTACATGCTTTGCTTCCCCTATGCCCACTTTACAATCCCAGCCCCACAGTCCCCCCACCAACTTCCACCCTACTGGCATCAATGCAGCCCTCAGTCACACCTCAGGCCAATCTTTTTAGCCCCCTGGAAAATGTTTTTGAGTACCCATTGTATAAGTTGTGTGTACCCACTAAGGAAAAATATTCCACTGTCTCTCTGGATCAGAGAAAGAATAACAGGGAGAACGATCTCAATGTAGTGTGGACAATCCAGGATACACCCAAGTGCATCCAGCAGTAGAAAGTTGTGAAGAGTTATGGCCCACGAGACATCCCAAACCAAGACTGTGGCCCCCAGACTCTGTGGAGCTACAGAAGAGAGGGGCTTTAGCCCTTTGGAAGATGGCTGCTGGTTGTTAGAGACGCCCCAGGAATCAGTGCAGCTTTAGTCCATAGTGTACAATAGAGTGAAGCTCACACATTTTTAGGTAAATCACTACAGATACCCGTGCTATAAATATACACACATTATAAGACCTGCATAGGTTAGCACTAATCCATAAAGGGTACAATTTGTGTCTTACTCACTTAGCTCACACAAGTATGCACACGTGTGTGCATGTGTTCACGTGCATCCAGCCAAAAGCCTCTTACCCAAACTGCCCAGCATCGGACTTCATCTTAAGCCCTGTCAATCCACACAGGTAGTCAAACTCACAGCAGAGGACCAAAAACTGGACAGTCAAAAATCCAGGAGGGCTCAATAGGTTGGAAACTATTTCTCATAAATATAATACAATATACATCATAATAAAAATTATACTAACCCTTAACTTCAGAGGCTGCCCCTCACCCTTGTGCTGAACCTTTTTCTTTAATTTTAGAGGCACTGTGTGCTTAACCCTTCACACCCTTTGCCATAAAAGGTATTCAGGATAGATATGAATCCTTTTCCCATATTGAGAGTTCTAAAGGTATTCAGGGCTTAGTGATTCCTCTAGTGGTAAGCAAGAAAATAGCCAAAATAGAAAAATATGTTTTTTTGTTGAAAAACAGGAAAACGTACTGTCCAGAAAAGTGATTCTTTTTCCAAAAAAGGCATCAACAAAAGGTTTGCTAAGATCACCCTCATCCTACCTTTCAGGAACAGGCACAGCTGCAAGAAAAAAAAACATTTTTGCCACTTATTTTCAATTTTTCCAAAAGATAGTCCATGTTCCTTATTTTTTGAGGTTTCTACTTAATGGTGGAGGAAACATACATGAAGCATAAAAATTAACCTAGAAGCTATCATTTCTGAAACATAGATGAAGATCAGAATTCAGCCATGGGTCATTTGTGTAGATTGCTCAAGATTTTCACAAAGAAAATAATGAAATAATGAAAATATGCAGGAGAAATGGAAATAGTTGGCAGCTTTTCATCTATTCTATTCTATTCATCGGTTTTGTAAAGTGCATGGCTACCTGACAACAGGCTTCCCTGTGCTATCAGTCTAGTCGGAGCGAAGGAATGAATACATTAAAATAGCTAAAATAAATTAGGGGAATAGATAAGGCTTTAGCTTCTAGCTGAAACTAATAAAGGTGTCATCAATTCTTAGGCCAATGGGCAAGGATTTCCAAAGCTTAGGTGCAAGATATGCAAAAGACTGACCTCCACTTCTCACTCTCTTGATTCTGGGGACAACAAGAAGCTCAAGATTATTTGGCCTAAGGTTCCTATTGGCACGATAAGCAGTGGCCAGCTGATGCAGAACATGTGGGCCTCAGTTGTGCTTTGCCTGATGTGTGATGCATAATGCCTTAAATTGTACTCTGCAACTTATGGGCAGCCAATGAAGAGTTTTAAGCGCTGCACCTTCTGACTGAGGTTTCAGAATACCTAGCAGTGTTTGGTCAGCAGCGCTCTGAATGATTTGGAGTTTGTTTATCACTGACATTGGACTGCCCAGGTAAAGTGAGTTGACATAATCAAGGCGAGAAAAAGTAAATCCTTGAATCTCAATTCTACATGACTCCATCAAGAGCCATTTCAGAACCTTTTTCAGGGCTCTCAGGAGGCCGAAGCAGCTGCCAGCCACCTTCTTAACTTGAGAGGTCATGGTTAGCTGTTTGTCCAAGTTAATGCCTAGGCTATTTACTTCCGATTTAGGGGCTGGACGATCTACTAGGGGAGGGGACCAGATAATATGATCCCAAAGCATTGGATTGTTACCTAGAATCAAGACCTCTGTTTTCTCGTCATTTAACTTCAGGTACTTGGCTGCCATCCATTCAGACACCTTCCCTAACCAACTATTGAGTTTCATGGAAGTACATTCTATATCTGATGAAAGCCTCTAACAGTTCACACCCCAGCAAGCCCTGAACCCTAAAATCCCAATAACCCACACATATGCTGTACATAATATAGTGGAGTTTAGTTATTGAAAGTCAGGCCTATTGCTTTGTTAGAGTATCAACAAAACAAGAAAAGCAGAAATTCTTTAGTAAGTACCAATGCTAATCACATAAAAAACACTCCGGCTAGTACCATTTTGCCATGACATTCATTAATATTTGTGATGATTCACTGTTAACTTTGTCATTGTTAATAAAGCATTACAATATTCAGTACACTATATGCCTGAGAATGTTTTTCTATTGTATACCTGTGCAAAATAACCTTAATACCTAAGCAACAAAAGTTCTACACTCCAGTTCCTTAAGGCTAATAGCCACAATTTCAGAAATGATCAGAAAATATGAAAACCTCCCATGGGGTCAGAATTATATTCCCCTATGGAGACACAGGATACTTCTTTTTAAATAAAGGTTCCTGTCGGGCTGTCACACTTCTGGTAGCTGTCAACGTCACTTGTGAATCATTGGTGGTGCTCCTGCCCTTCCTGTGGCACAACAGGAACACATTTTCAAATTGTGGGCCTACTTCAGGGCCTTATAGGGCAAGGCCACGCTCAACTGAGCCAGCCACAGCAATCTTTTTGATCCTGCAATAGTCTCTTGGCTTTTATTTTCACCCTTTGTTTCCTTTTCATTTTTAGGTCGTGCCTGGGCAGCGCATGCGCTGCGAGCCATGCTGTGTTGGAGTTTGTACTTGAAGACCCGCCCACTCTCCGCCCATATTTGGCATTGTCCTTCATAAATGCTGGCTTCTGATTCATTATTAGGCTTGTTAGTCCCTTAGTACCGCCTTGTCTTCATTTGTAACCTCCCATGAGGACTGGCCCTTTTACTTCGGTTGTTACACGGTACGTCTTCTTTAGTCTATAAGCACTATTTTCTTTAATGAGTTTCTCTTACTGCAGGAGGGCATTTGGAATGCAATTGGTCTCGCATTTGCGAGAGTTTAAGCTATTGGCATTGTAAATGACAATGCCTTTTATTTATGTTTTCAAAACCAAAACATAAATAAAAGGCATTGTCATTTACAATGAGAAACCTATTGCATTGCAGATGCTTGTTTAACATGTGCTCAAGGACACTCTCTTGAAATGGGTGACTGGGCCTGAATGGGCACCCAAAGACCAGGCCGCATGGCAAACCACAGTGCCCATGACTGAAGGCCATGCACAATGAAGGTTATAAGTGTTATTAGAGAAATGCTAAGCATTTACTCGAAGTCCGAGAGCCAACTGCAATTTGGCACTCATTTAAGGACTAAAGTAATGTGTGATGGATAGTGTGGGAGCGGCAGATTCAACAAACATGATTATGCTCAACTCATTCTGTATTCGAAGGACAGGCATCTTATGGGTCCTTATATAATTAAAAATGTGTTATGAAATGCAGTCAGAAGATTCCAGTAAGGTGGGTAATTAAAAGCCAAAATGATACTGGAAGAAATGGGAACCACTGAAAAGGGACTGTGGCTACATTTAATTATTTCTCCTGTGTCACATGATTACCATCACATGAGTGATATGAGTAAAAGGCAGATGATAAGATTGTTATGTATTCTACATGTTGCATGTTCTTAGAAAAGCAAGAAGCATGTACATCAATACAGGAAGAAAATGTAATCAGGTGGTCAATTGGAGACTAAACGGATAAATTCTAGGTGGTGGGGAAGTGAAAGATCTCAGTAAAAAGAAAGATTTAGTTACATGTATTGCTTCTGACCTCAATTGTTCACAATAGTGAGAGTTAAAATTAGCCAAGCAGCACAGAAGGGCTTGCATCTTATGTGCAATTGGACATGTGAGAAGCAGGCACTCAAACCTAGGCAGCATTTCTAACACAGCACGCAATCCTGTGACATCACAATGTTGGTGGGTTGGGAATCCTCAACAAAAGCTTTACAGGTTGACTCTTGCTACAGCTATATTTATACATTTCTTCTAGAAACTCATGATCACCATCACATTGTTAGAAGGCACTTATTCAGGTTTAGAGGGCCACAACATTGGGTGTTTCAAGCAAAAAAAGGTGTGGGCAATCAGAGCCCAAAGTGATACCTCATATTTGTGCACGTTTTTCTTTCATCAGAAATGACCTTTGGCCATGGTCATATTGACGAAAACCTTTTTGCTTCAAACGATCATAAATATGCGATTAAGAGGCATCAAATGGTGGCCAGAAAGTAAAATAAGTAAAAATAATGATTACTTGCAAGAATACAAAATTCAATTGAAAGGGTAATCGATGGCCAGAGTTCTTCTTTGCTATTTAGGTTTAGGATACCACACCAATACCTCAGGCAATAGTAAAGTTTACTCATTGCTTCGGTAATCAGGAGCTAGCCATAACCTGGTTAGCAGCCAGCCAATCAAGGCCGGTGTATCACCAACTCGAATGTGTTCTCAGAGTTGAAAAGAGTGCACTGCAAGTAAGTCAGATAATGTCAAGCTGACGTGCCCTTCGGTCCAAAAAATGCCTTGCAGTAGGTAGAGGTGATGACAATGTCAGTAATAAATCCTGTGGTCAGCTGTGGTCTCTTTTCTGACTCCCTGACCGCAAGTGATTGTTTTATGCGTAAGGAGCTGGAGAGAGACGCTGAGGTTTTTTTTTATGGAAGCTCACTTGAAGATTATTACCGCTTCTTCTGCTTTGCCCGACGGTAAAGTACTTTAGACTGAATATCACAGATTCTTGCTTTGTGGAATCTCTGCTTTTGGTGACATAGGATGAGAATGGCTACTCACAATCTCACATGACTTTGGGGCCCATTATGATACCCGGCGTAAATAAATCCGCCAGGCATGGAAGCGGCAAAAATCCGCCCGCACACACCGCCTGAACACCGACCACGCCATTACGATTACACAAACCGAAAACCGCCATCGGCGGAAAAATCACACAAAATACCGCCCGCCATCGTCCGAGTCGGAGTCAAACCGCCCGCCACGGACGGAAACACGCACGACAACACAAAACCGCCCGCCCACACGGCCGACACACCGCACGTGAAATTACGATCGCACCGCCATGAGCGCGGAAAACCACAAATATACCGCCCGCCAGCGCAAACAACGCCGATGAGAATCGACACGGCAGAAGCCATGGCGCCAACGTACCTGCACAGAAACCATCCGCACACAAAACCAATAGCACACAACATGGCCAACAAGTCCACACAGCAAGGCACGCACAAATACACAAGCACAGTACACATCCCGAAAACACCCCCCGGACAAACAAAAATACAAAGGCCAGAACCCCAGACACAACACACCTGAAAACAACAGACCATGAGGACACACCCACATAGGTGAGTACAAAAGCAGCACTCCCACAGACCACAACCCTTGCTACATTGCAAACCAGAGAGGAGAGGAGAGGACACAGTGACACAGCAAGGACAGCAGCACACCACAGAAACGCACACATCACTACCACCACCACCACCACCACCACCAAACACCACCACCACCACCACCACCACCACCACCACACCCCGGCACCACAAACCCCCTGCACATTACACAACACACACCGCACCAGCACCACAAACACCATGGCACCACAAAGGATGCCCAAGTTCACGCCCATGGAGCTGACGGTCATGGTCGACGAGATCATCAAGGTGTACCCACAAATCTATGGGAACATGGTCCAGCACACACCACTAGCCACCAGAAACAGAATGTGGAACCGGATCGTAGACCAGGTCAATGCAGTCGGGACCCTGCCCAGGAACAGAGTCGAAATTAACAAACGTTGGAATGACGTAAAGAGCCTGGTCAAGAAGAAGGAGGGCAAAAACAGAGAGCTGGCTGCCGTCACTGGCGGAGGGAATCCCGCGCTCTTTAAGACCTTCAAAGCGTGGGAGGAGAAGGTGCGAGTCGTAATCCATCCGGAGATCCTCGCCGGATTAGCAGGGGGAGTGGAGGCTGGTAAGTACAAACTAATGTATACCAGCACACCGCTATGTACTCACATGCGCAACTACCATGCCACAGCTCCCAGGGACAAACACCCCCATGTCCAGCACACAATACACAACACATCACACACACATGCAACAGACACTACCACACACAGCCCAAACCGAACAACTGTAAGATGCGTGGGGACATGTGTACACTAAGCCAGCCACGTAACCACCAACAGGTCCCCAAATATGCCAGAAGCGCCACAACGAGCACCCACCACACCCATGTGTCCGCCACAGCTGCACTAACCGACAAGTAACAGGTAAGTGGCAGGAACACAAAGTGCAGTGGGTGGGAGGGTGGACAGCCCAAGTACAACACACACCAGGCCCCAGTCCCACAGCACAGCAAGGAGGAGCATCCCCCACACCCCACAGCCACGTGTCAGCCACCGCAGTGCACAACGACAGCCGAAAGGCAGACATCACGGTCCACAGCAATCGGTGTCAGTGGGTGTCCAGCCACCCCCACGACCCACAACACCCCCCCACCCCCACAGACCTGCAACATGGAGCACTCCCCGCTTAGAGCCATGTGGCATCCAGTACAGTGCACGCACGAACAACTTGCAGGTGGGAAACTGGACAGGGCTGGATTACTGGAGGCATGAGGACCATAACACGACCAACACATGGGACATGTCACGTAGCAGACGAACACGCAGCACCGCCCACCGTCACGAACAAGTGAACAATGTGCACACGGACATGAACAACAGACTCACACCCCACATGACCCATCACAGACATAGCAACACCCAAGGAGCCACGTCTGCATGCACAAGCCACACTGAATATAGTCCCACACGGCAGCCACTGTGCAACTCATCACACACAACCGAAACACCATTGAAGTCCTGTCCATGTAGCCCCTACTGCCTGTCAACCACACACCCCACAACTACGCCTATGTAAGACAAACAACACTAGACGCAACAGAGCGGAACAACATAAATGCAACACGAACACCACTGAACCCATCAAACTCACAGACACACCATGCACATACAACATACCATCCATCCCATCCGTCAGCCCCAGTCTCATGAAAGGCATGTCATCCGCACAGCTGCCACACATACAGCAGTCACGCTAAGACACATGCCCATGACCAACCATGTGCCAGAAGTCAATTAAGCGCACGACACACTGTGAGCAACAACACACAACATGGGCCACACCCCCCGAGCACTGCAGTGATGCACATGGCACAGGGCAGCACGCACACCAAGGAGATGGGACAACTGCAATACGTTGGCTGGCACACAACTATCACTCACTCATAACGATGCGTCCAATGCCATGTCCAGTAATCACAACAGACAGCAAATATGCAGGCCATGTCAAGCATGCACACACCTCAAACCATGCACTGTCATGCTGCCACAACACATGTCACGTTCGGCACCCATGGCTCACAGCATGTACCCCAAAAGCATATCCCCTCCCAAATGCGAATCTGGGGCATGGCCCCCATGTTGCCATATGCGTTCCTAAGCGTTCCATTTGAACCCCAAAAGCATATCCCCTCCCAAATGCGAATCTGGGGCATGGCCCCCATGTTGCCATATGCGTTCCTAAGCGTTCCATTTGAACCCCAAAAGCATATCCCCTCCCAAATGCGAATCTGGGGCATGGCCCCCATGTTGCCATATGCGTTCCTAAGCGCTCCATATGAACCCCAAAAGCAAAGTACAAACCAGACCCAGGATGGGCCAGGAGCCCGCATACACCAGAGTCACAATGAGTAGGGGCACAGCAACACACCCATCGGCATGGCCAATCCGTCCCATGCCACATGTGCACAGCACACAGTCCCATTGCCTAGCACACACAACTACAGATGCCACAGCCACACACTCACCTCCGGGAAACCCATGTACGAGATTGCACGAACTGCCAATGTCAGACGACAAATACATACTTCGCCAGGTGCAACACAATAACAAATCTCATTCTCTCCACAGGTGACGAACTGCCGGATGCTGGGGATGGAGACAGCAGCCAGCACAGCCAGCCCACAAGCCCCCAACGAGGACACACGGATCTGGAGGATCTGTCCTCCTCTTCGGACACGGACCACCAAGCAGGCCCATCTGGTGTGGCAGGGCCCAGCCGCTCCCCAGGATCCCTCCTACCCACCAACCCATCATCCAGGGATGCTGAACAGTCCCAGCCCCCTGCTGCCACTGTCGTTGCGGCCACACCCACGGTCATTGCGGCCACTACCACTGCCGCAACCGCCACCATCGCCGCACCGACCACCACCGCCACCACCACCACCACGTCTTCGCTGGCACCAGCCCCAGCGCAGGTGGTGGCCCGGCCGACTGGATCCACCCTGGGAGCCACAGCGAGGACCGTGGTGTGCAATGTGGCTAGTGGGCAGGCCGGTGGCAGCAGGACTGGTAGGAGGAGCAGGGTCAGGGAAACGCCAGCCTCCCCTGGGAGCCATGCCCTGCCTCAAATGGCCAGAGTCCTTGGGGCCTATGAAGAGGCCCAAGGACAATGGGCCAGGTCAGCTACAGACACGCGTGAGGTGCTGGGGGTGCTGAGGTCCATGGACGCCCATATGGGCCAATTCGTGTCCCGTATGGACCAACTCGTGGACCTCATGGGCCAGCTGGTGGTGGCGGTTGGGGTCACAGGCAAGGCCAGCAACACCACCTCCGCCACCACCTGCTAGGGCGCAGGGTCGGGCAGCAGTGTCCACTTCCCCTGTGTCCACAGCCAGTGAGCACACCTCACCCACCACCAGCAGGTCGCCACCACACACCCCCTCCCAAACGTGGAAGGGGCCGTCCGAAGAGGAAACAGATCTCCCGGGAGGACTTCGCACGCTCCAGTCGCAAGTGAGGCAGCCAGCCAGCCTTCCGCCAGCCTTCCTTGACCAGCCACTGCATTGACTTGCTCTACGATCCCACTCCACACAGCCAGCTGGATGGCATGTGTGTGTTGGACTATGGACATAGAACCAGTGGGTACACCCTGAGCTTCACGCAGCCATGACCGACAGCTCATTGTCACTGCACGCACCACTTTTGTCATCACCTTACACACAATCACATGTCACAGTTTGTAATAAATGCACCTTTTTCACTAACTGCTGTTTGTGCCCTGTGTTTTATTTGTACGGAATACAACGGCCACCTTGGGCGGAAAGGCACCTGATGCGTGGCATGGCAATGGAATCCGGAGGGCCTGTAGGGACCTAGGGGTGGGAGAGAGAACAGGAGCACATTCAATGAGTGTGTCACACACCCATCACACAGTACATGTCAACAACTACAAGCAATGTACACACATCGCACAGAGCAATAGGGCACAATGCCACAGTCACCAACAGTGGCATACTACCCTGGCCATGGAGCGTTGACACACTGCACGCAGTGAACATACGGCCACCCTGACACAGCACACACACACCTGCACAGATACAGACACATCATCCGTCGTACATGGACACTCACCGTCAAGTGAAGTAGCGGGCGATGAGCTGCTGGCGCACATTCCCAGCTTCCTCCTCTCCGCTGTCCACCTCACTCGAGCTGTCCTGGTCTGCGGGCTGGGGCCCTGGTTGATCTCCGTCATCCACAATGAGGGGGATCTGCTTCCGAATGGCCAGATTGTGCAGCATGCAGCACGCCACCACTATCTGGCACACCTTCTGTGGGGAGTACGCCAGTGCACTCCCGGTGCGGTCCAGGCACCTGAACCTGGACTTGAGGAGGCCAAAGGTACGCTCGACCACACGTCTGGTCCTCCCATGTGCCTCATTGTATCGATCGTCTGCTGGGGTGCGAGGATTCCTCAATGGACTGAGCAGCCATGCCCCATTCGGATACGCAGAGTCACCTGGGTGTGAGGGACACAGAGAACCGTTGCTATTCCAACTGGACAGGGGACAGCATCGCACAACCAGCACGCTACACCACTCCACATACTCACCGACAATACAGCCACGATCCTGTTGCAGATTGGCCATCAGTCGTGGCAAGATGCTGTTGCGCATTATGTGTGCGTCATGTGCCGAGCCTGGAAACTTGGCACACACGTGGGTGATCACCATGTCCGCAAGGCACACCACTTGCACATTCAGGGAGTGCGTGTGCTTCCTGTTGCGGTACAGGTGCTCAGTGGCCTGTGTGGAACAAGGCCAACATGTGTGCAGTCAATGGCTCCCACGACGTGTGGGATTCTGCCAAGGGCATAGAATGCACCCTTCACTGCCGCCAATTCACGAGCCCTGGGGAAGCGGATGTACCTGTTTCGGCACAGCATCATGGCTGCCAGTACATCCCTCAGCACCTTGCTGAACATGGGCTGGGACATCCCTCCTCCACTGCCCACTGTGTGCTGGAATGACCCAGTGGCGAAGAAATGCATGGCGGCCATCACCTTAGCCGTGGGGGTGACAGCAGTTGGATACACCCTGCGGGGACGGAGATGGGGCTCTAACATGGCACACAGTCGATGCAGGGTTGGCCTGTCCAGCCGAAACTTCCTGATAACCTCTGTATCGTCCATGTCCGCCAGCAATTGGTATGGGCGGTCAATGTTCGGTCTCCGCCTGGGTTAAATGGCAGAGGACACATGTCAAAGCAACACGGCACATAGCAATTTCGCATACACATCACTGACATGACTGAGCAAGCACATGAGCCACAGCCCAGCTGTCAAGCTGGGGCGGCACGGCCACAATACACTTACACAGGTCTCCCAACAATGGCAATGGCAAGTGAGACATACCACTGCCATGTGCATGCACATGGGGATCTAGGCCCCAATGACTTGCGGGGCGTGCTGATGGGGACTGACTGCATATTCGTCAAGCGGCAACGCCACGGCAACATGAGTGTCTGCTGAGCATGGAACTGCTTCCGAGGCTGGATGAGTATGGCACACGACGACGACGATGTGGGCACGGGCTGAGCGGCCAATATAAGTGGGACCTGTGGCACGAGGGGATATGAGACAGTAGTAGGTGTCAGCACTGCACCCTATGTACAGCACTGTACGGATCACAGCTCCCGAAACATTGACTGGTGTCCACATTGACAGCCCCATGCCAAGACGGCTGTGTGCTTGCAGTCACACGTCACAGGTGAGAGGTTACATTGCACGTGCCAGGTGGCAGACGTACATAGTGGGAGCTGGCATGTGTGTGCATGTGTCTCCTGTTCAGGATCCACCAGATGGGCGCTGACTCTGTACTGACCATTGGACACAGCATGTTCCGTGGAAGGCTTGTGTGTGTGGGATGGTGGCACTGGATGTGCCTCCGTTGGGTGGGGGCCATGCACAGGGCGGGTACGTCGATGATTGCGCATTGTTGGTCACGGTGGGTGCACCAACTAAGATGTGTTGCCCTGTGTTCAATTCCTATGTCCGCATGATGATGGACTGTGGATGTGGGCAGACTACACATTGGTCGATGTGCTGTCTATATGCATGTGCCTTCACACCAGGCACAGCTGCCCCTGCACATGTGACCCCTGCTGGACTCGCTGCTGGGTCTGTGGAGCTGATGCACCTTCTGCGCGTGGGGCGGACAGCTCTCCTCACTTCCCTCATTGCGCATGTCATGTCTTTGCCGCAGGTGACATGGATCATGGAGGGCCCACATGTACGCGTGGGTAGGCTACACATGATTGTTCACTGGTCGCCACCCCCAGTCAGTGTTTCGAATGGGAAGGTTGTCGTGCTGGTGGTATGTTCGATGTGGCGGATGGGCGGGCCTAGGTGCGGGCTTACATTCCGGACATGGGGGTAGTTGGATTGGCGACTAGTTGCAGTACACACGGGACACGTCTCTTCCTTTCCACATCTGGGTCATCCCTTGTACTAACTGACAGTGATACAGTCATCTTCGCCCCAGCCCTCATGTCCTCCCCTCGCCCCCAATATGCATGCTCACCTGCGAGGCTAGCGCTTGCACAGGCAGCCCCAAGCTCGCACCAGAGAGGGCAAGGAGTGTATGTGTGGGTCCAGTTGCACGAGTGGGCTGTCTCAGGGTATGATGTGTGGCGGGACGCCGTCCACCTGCGTGGTGCCCCAAATGGAGACCCGGCCTGCATGGACTATGCATCACAGTCTTCGCCTTCCGGATCCGCCACCTGCGACACCCAGTGGCTGTGGCTGCCCTTGCGGCCAGGCCGCGTCCGTCTGTGGCTGATGGCCCACACATTCACTCTTTGGCCTCTCTGGGGAGGGCTCAGGGGTGGTGGCGCACGCGCTTGCACTTAGTCGCAATGGCATGTGGCGTGGTTGGTATGATGGGCAATGGATGGGATGGTGCGAGCCACCTCCCGTGACGTCAGTGCTGCTCGTGCTGTGGTGCGAGCCCCTACACTTCCATTTGACTTTTGCCATGCTGGACGTTGAGGTTCTATTGCCTGCGTGATATGACCAGGAGGAGCGCGAGGAGACCTCTCACACACCATGCTCCACTGCCATCCCGTGCCCTGTATCGCCTGTGCGGATTGACTATGTTGGGGTTACACCTGGTCGACTGGGGCTGTGTGTGCCTTGTCAAGGGGCATGGCGGGTGCACAACAGGATCCAGCTTGTCCACAGAGGGTGGGCTGAGGTGCGCCTGGTACCGCTTTGTACGTGTGCCCGGCTGCTGTGCACACACGTGTTCACTCCCCCGACAGGTGTCCTCTCACAATGCCAAGGGAAGCGGTGGTGTACTGTTCATGACCCCTCCCAACACGGCGTGCTCCAACTTGGCATGTGCGCATCTACCCGTCGCACCCACCCACCTGAGCACTGCGTCCATACGACTTCACACGACACATGTGTGTCTTCCACAGTAGTGCTACTCATTTGCGTTGACATCCAATACCAGTGGACTACATGGTCATGTCACGACTGCCGTGTACTTCACATACTCTCATCCTCTCTCATTCGTACTTGTGAAATGAGTCAGCGGAGACAGTTTTGGTTTCAAACATTATATTGAGTCTTCTGTCCTCTGTGATGCAGTATAGTGGACACTACTGGCAGCGGAATACATGTTGAGGATATACTGAGCATGATTACAAATTGGATAGGGTGTGGGGTTACATGTGATTGGCTGTTGCATGTGGGATGTGGGCTTCAGAGTTACATCTGCTTGGCCAAGGCTGTGCTAATGTACATTTACGTATAGCTGCGGAGCTGCGGACTTTGACACAGACGGTATACATGTAGCCTACCAGACCGCTCGGCATCATGGGCACAGTCCATCTCAGTTCCATGTGACAGGTTTGCTGCGGTTGTTCCTCATGCACGCGTGCATGTGAGATGACATCAGGGCATGTGCTTGCGTGCATGCAGCGGCGTGCCACTTGTTGTTGCACTGTGGTGGTTACTGGACATGTCACAGTCACTGGGGTCGTGTTGTTGTTGTATGCACTTGTCGTCCATGCAAAGGTCCTGGTATGGGATTCCCGGGCGGGGGTGGGAGGGGTGCAGCACCCACAGACTCCAGGCGACCTATTCATGTCCACTGAGCGGTGTGTGTGTCCATGTGCGCTGGATCCATGTCGTGTCCTGGTTGTTCGTGCAGTTCCGTCCATGTGGGTGCGATACACAGAGCCCATGCCACTGCCTCCCACGATGCATGCGGTGTTCCTGGATGTGATGGGGAACAGTGTGCATGTTCCGGTCATATCCGATGTCATGGCGATGTCGTTGATGGTGTGGTTACAGTTGCCGGTCGCTTGGTATGGCTGTTGTGGTGGTGACTGGCCAGTCCGTGCGGAAGCTGAGCATGGGTGCGGGGTTGGACTTCATAGGTCACTCGGGGAACCTGCGTTGTGGTCCGACGTATTTACAGGTTGTCAGGTATGCGATGCCGTCCAGCAGGGCTTCCATGTCATTGGTGGTGTACATGTTTGCCAGCCAATGAAGCGGATGGTGGCTCTCAAGGTGTTGTTCGTAAGTTGTCCCTTGGAGGACCATGATGGGGCATGCTGGGTGACATTCGATGTAGCTGTTCTCGATGATCCGTCGTGTGGAGGCACAGTGGTCCCATTTCAGTGCGGGTGCGATGTTGGCCACATACGCCATGCCCCCATAGGCAGAGCAGGCCCTGTCGTGTGCGTCCAGAGGGAGGAGTAGTGGTAGCAGGTCCGCCTTCAGACATGCCGGGTTGGAGAGGCATATCTCGACGGGATGCTGGTAGGGACACCTCCGACAGTAGAAGACGGGCATGACGCAGCTGAACAATGTGATGCGGTAAGTCAGTCGGTAACTTACGTTCAGCAGGGACAGGAGATCGCATCCCAATGTATGTATCGTGTTGGTTTTGTACAGCTTGAGCTGTTCGGGCGTAGTTGGGTAGGTGTGTTGCGGTTGCCATTTCGCAGCGGTTCGTTGAGATGGCGTGCTCCGGCTGTGTGTGCAGTCTGCAATGTGCACGCTCCGGGGTTGCTGTGAGCTCTGTGTAGTCGTAGGGAGACAGGACTTGTGTTCTGTTGGCTTGTTTGGAGGACACGGGCCCTCTTCCCACATGCTTCTCAGACAGTTCAAGGTCAGTGCTGTGTGACTCCTTCCAATTAACTTGCATGTGGCCGACATGGGGAGTGTTTTCTTCTTTCTTCCCCGTCCGTTGTGTGCTTCTGTGATGTGCGCTATCTGCCCTGTGGTCGGTCTCCTCGGCATGCCTGTGTTGGTCTATTCTTGGACAATGGCTGTATTCACCGGCTTCTGTCGTAGGGCTGTGGTTTCGGAGTTGGAATGGAAGGTCATTCAGTGCTGTCTGCTCTCCCTTGTGTGGGCGGCAGGCTGCCTTTCCGCTCTGCGTTGGGCCTTGTGTGTGGATGTTATTCTTGGGCCACCTGTTGTCGGTCCCCGGGCTCTTTGGTGTTCTGTTTCATATGTCTTGTTCATATGTCCAGGGTGGTATGGGTTTTTCAGTGTGGTACTGGCGTTCCTCTTCCCGAAGGGGCCCTGCTTCTCCTAGCTGGTGTTGCCGCCGCTGTGTGCTACGCCATGTTTGTTACACTGGGGTGTGTCCTGCTGTTGCGTGACTTCACTGACATGTGTGCGTCGGTTGTGTGGCGTTGGGTGTTGTCCGTGAATTGGGCGTTGGGGACATGTCTGTGGCAGGCCTGTCACGTGTCATGTGCGTTCGGGGTGGGGCTGATGTGTGTGCTGCTTGGTTGTGTCCCTGTGTCTGTGTGCGACGCATGCATGGCGCTGCGGTTGGCCTCTGCGTAGTGCGCATGTGTGGCGGCGTCATCGGCGCTTTGGGGCCGTGACGGGGTGGTTGGTTCCTAGTCCCAGGTGGTGTGTACACATGTGTTCCGCGATGTTAGGATTTGGCCTGTGTGTCATATGTGGATGCAATGGTGGATGTGTAGTGTACACGCGCTGGTGGGGGTTGTCCGCTTTTTCCGCCCTTGCACTGTGTGCGCTGTTTGCGTGCACTTGTTGTGTGTGTGCCTACCTGCGTCTCCGCGGTACGTTGCGTCCTTGGTGGTGCATCAGCAGAAGCATGGGAAGGGCCTGCAGTGCTGGATTCATGCCCGGGTGCCGCTTCTTCGTTGTCCGTGCTCTGCGTCCGTGTTACCGCCTCTCTTTCACGTGCGGTGTCTCTTAGCCGTGGGAGCCGTTTGTTTGCGGCATCGTAATTTATACGCCGGGCGGGACGTGTTTCGCCGGACGGTGTGTGTCAGTTAGCTGCGCCGCTACGTGTACGGGCGCACTTTGATGGCGGACGGTGTTGCTGGCTTGCCGGCGGTGTTTGGCCTGCTTTTCGCATCGTAATTGGGCGGGCGTGTGGACTGCTGCGTGCCGGCGGTAACTGGTGGTTTTGCATCCGCCAGCACGGCGGTTGTGCTTCCGCCCGCCATCGTAATGGGCCCCTAAAGGAAGATCTCGAGCGCGATTGGAAAATCACTCTAGGAAAAACAACTTGAAATTCCTAAATAACCCGGAAGCTCTTGAGGGACGGACATAAAGGGTTTGTGATTTCCTTATTAAAAGGCACAGTTTTGAAAAACTCCTCTAGCATTGATCTTGTACCACGAAATCCAAAGAGTACATCGGGACCCCTATAAGAGAAACCCGGGAAGGCAGAAACCCAGGAAAATACTGACGCAATTTTTGTCCTATTCTGTTAAGGAGCTGATTTTAACTGCTGCACTTAAGGAAGGTGTGATATCATCTACACTTTCGGACTTATCCCCCTTCTCCTTCTCTATTAGATCTGATATCTCCCACATAACTGCAACGAGACAGTGGAGTTGGGGAAGAGGTTAGCAGAATTAAACAGTTTGGGGGCGAAGGCTCAATTGAGGTTTCCTGCCACGCTACGCGTGATGTGGAACAATCATATGCATCTGATCCGTACAACTGAGGAGGCATACGTCCTTATTGTAAAAATCCAAAGGGAAAGGGAGGGCAATGAAGGAGGGAGTTGAGGTTAAGGGTGCTCTCAGCTTCAAGTCCCGAGTCCCTGGAGTTAAGCATTAGTGTTACCCGGGGGAGGGGCGACCGAATAGGCTTAGCCTATTGGAAGGGAGGGTTCCTTAGGGTGTGGGGTCACAGGGGGAGAGGGTGGGGTTGGTGGGGTTCACTGGGAGGGGAGCAGCAGGTAAGAAAATAAAAATATATTCCTCATCTCCTTTGTATTTTAAGAAATGTTGTGTTGCTGGAGAAAAGGGGTTCACTCTTCGATGGCAGGTAATTTTAAAAGGATAGTAAAATCAGCTTTATTTCTTGGAACGTGAACGGTCTAATGTGCCCACGTAGGCAAAGGTTGATATTTAAGTATCTCTAACTCTCCTCAGCCCAGGTCT
Source organism: Calotriton arnoldi (assembly GCA_963921515.1). Classification (NCBI taxonomy): domain Eukaryota; kingdom Metazoa; phylum Chordata; class Amphibia; order Caudata; family Salamandridae; genus Calotriton; species Calotriton arnoldi. Next base: position 157,553 of record CAWUFW010019894.1, read on the forward strand.
TTCTTTTTACAAGAGACCCATTTGACCTCTGCAGAATCTCGTTCAATTTTTTCCAAAATCCCATGGATAGATTGTTTCTGTTTTTCGCAACAATCAATCAACAGTAGAGTGTTGCAATTGTGGTGAAGAGGGGGACCCCTGTGTAATTAAATCTGTTCAGACGGATCAAACAGGGAGATGGATAGTGGCCCAGATGGAATTTGGGGGATTAGAACTAGCTTGTTCTTCCTACTATGGCCCCAATGTGGATGCCCCCTCATATATCTGTAAGTTGCAAGCCAAAGTGATGATGGCGACCCCCCCTCTGCTTATAGGAGGCGATTTTAATGTCCTCCTTGACCCATTTAAAGATAGGTCTAATACGAGCCATGTCATAGGGGCCCGAGATCTCGTCGGGCCATGAAGAAATCTGCTGTATGATATGAACCTGGCTGATGTCTGGAGGGCTAAGAGGGGAGATCTCCAGGGGTTTACATTTTATAACAAAAAAATCGTCATTCATCAAGAATAGATTATATCTTAGTTAGTAGGGATGTGTTAGATAATTTACTCGAGATATCTGTATTACCTAGCCACCTCTCCGACCATGCTCCAGTTTAATTTTCATATTCCAGGAATGGTAATATTCCAGAAACTAGATGGACGTTGAATAGATCAATGTTGTTAGATCCCGGAATCATTCAGTCCATTAAATCATCCTCTTCAGAATATTTTTATTAAACATGGGCTCCACGACCATGGATTACGTATGGGACGCTTATAAAGCTAGCCTGAGAGGCATGTTGCATGGTCTAATTTGTTTTAAAACCCGGGTTAAGGCCCAGGAGCTACATTCCATGGAGGAAAGGATTGTGGAATTGAAGCCGAGAGGAATTGCCTCAATCAGGAGAGTTTAGATAGACTGGTCCAAGTTCAGAAAGATCTGGAGGAGGCTAGGCAGGGGCTCAGGAGCATGTTGGATCAGAAGTGTAGGGGCACAATGGCTTGCTAAAAATATGCAAAACTTTGAATATGGGGAAAAGGCTGGTGCTCTATTAGCTGGAAAGCCAGAGCGGATCGATCAAAAAACAAAATCAACGAATTGGTAATCAATAGTAATGGAGATAAATCTAGCAAAGTAGAGGATATGCAAATGTGTCTCCTTTCTCTTTTTACAGATTTGTATAAGGAGAACCTGGCCCCTCCCAAGACAAAATACAATCTCGGCTACGGGGCAAATCCCTGCCCATTTTAACTGAAGCCAGTCGGGCCTTTCTCGATGCCCCTATCACTGCAGAAGAGATTGGGAATCAAACTAAAGAAGTCTAAAAATAATAAAGCTTCTGGACTGGATGCTCTTCCGAACGAGGTTTTATAAACTTCTGTCGGATGAATTGACTCCGGTACTGGGCACCTTATTTAACTCAGTTTATAGGTCAACAGGTAAGGTTCCCAGTTCCTGGAAGGAAGCTACTATTGTTTTAATATTGAAGCCGGAAAGGACCCACTAAAGGCCGACTCCTATCGCTCGATCTCCCTGCTGAACGCCGATTATAAGATCTTTATGGGCATTCTGGCAGGGAGATTGGCTAGACTGGTTCCTAGCCTGGTTAATATCGATCAGAAGGGCTTCATAGTAGGGAGGCACATCCAGGAACTGACACAATTGTTGATTGGGAACATTGATCTGGCCGTGGTATGATCAGATCCCTTGGCAGTGGTGGCCTTGGATGCGGCCAAGGCATTTGATAGGAGGTATCTCTGGGATATCCTTGAGGGAATGGGCTTCGGCCCTGTTTTTGTTCAAACTCCTGAGGAAATGCTACCAGGGAGCCTCCGTAAAGATCCTGTTGAATGGCACGCTGACCCCTATTTTTGACATCCAGAGGGGAACCAGGCAGGGGTGCCCTTATCCCCCCTGTTATTCAACATCTATATCGAACCTTTGGCTGCAAGCTAGTAGATTAGATGACTTAATCTATCCTTTTAAATCGTGAAACCTGCCATTGTAAGTTAGCATTGTATGCTGACGATATTATTATATCACACTAGCGATCCAGGGGTAGCTATTCCACGGCTCGAAGCCCTTTTGGAGGAATTTGTGCTCTATTTCTGGTTATCTAGCTAATTCTTCCAAAACTGAAGTAATGTGTTGGAACATCGACCATTGGGAGGCTCTACCAGTAATGAGTTTAAGTATTTGGGTATTAAAATTGTCAAAGATTTGGACAAAATCCCCCTGATTAACCTAGAGAAAATAATAAAGGAAATCGATCACCTCTTTGCCAGATGGAGGAATCTTCCCTTGACAACTTATGGGAAGGTCAACCTGGTGAAGATGGTTATTCTCCCTAAGTTGACCTACTTGTTTAATGCAGTTCCCCTGGCCTTTCCTAGTAAGAGCATTAGTAAGATCCAGCGTAAAATTGGGAGTTTTATCTGGGAGATAAAGGCGCAAGGATGTCTTGGAAAGAAGCTGAGGAGGAGGCTTACTAAAGGTGGGTTGGCCCTCCCTGACATCAGATGGTACTTAATCGCCTTTCCAATTTAAGGGTATCAGGATGCTGCTTTTGAATCCGGATGGGACATTGTGGGGCAGGCTCCTGAGTGAGATGGCCATGGTCGAGGGTGGGAGTGGAGGAGAAGGTTTTCTATATAAGTTCGGGGCCCCAAGATATTTCAAACGTGTGCGTCTTAAGGTCCTTAAGAGCCGCCCTGGAAACATGGTATAAAGTGAGACGCAGATGGGGTGTTGGATATTTCTCTGATTTTGCTCCTATATGGGACTCCCCTGGAACACCACTCTGCCTTAGAGATAGCCTGGCGGTACCAATTAAGAGAGCGGGTGTGGCTAAGTGGTCTGACTTGATGGATACAGAAGGAATTCTTCCATGGGAGGTATTAAGAGCAAAGATAGGCCCTGCTCTGTCTAAGTTTAAGTATCTACAACTTAAATCATGGTATGAGGCAGAAGCTGGCGAAGTAAGGGGGGACTATTATTGCAAAACGTTCAGCCAAAAAAGAAAAGAGATATCCATGTGGTACATGAGGTTCCTCGATGCAGAGGATACGGACCTTCCACCCCAATCATCGGTCTGGAACCAATCCCCTCGAGCCCAACACTGAAGATCTTTTGAGCCTTCTTTAAAATTACTCTACAAATACATCAAACCAGCCAGCTTAAAAAAGAACCATTTCTTCGTTGTCAACCGATTATACTACACCCCGGCCAGGATAGCCAAGTTTGCCCCGGCTCCCCCTAAATGTCCAAGGTGCACACTACCTAATGCCAACGATATCCATATCTTTTTGAGTGCCTCGGAGCTAAGATCCTACTGGGAAGATGTGGGAGATTCGCTATCGGGCATCTTTGAAGTTAACATCGAGGTTAACCTCCCGTTGGTGTTCTTCGGGGCAATGGTTCATCTAGCTTAGCTTTATCACAGCCACATAGGGGGCTGTTGTTATACCTGATATTGCTTGCCCGGAGGGAGCTATGCATAAAATGGAAAGATCCCATTCCCCCGAACAGAGAAGATTGGCTTAAAGCCTCTTTTGCTATGGCACGACTAGAGCAAGAGGGATTCGGAAACACACGACTAATATCTGGCAGCCGCTACTGAGTTGGGGTCGGGATCTGCGACTAGTTTTCCTTTTTTGAGAGTAATTGAAAATGTGTTGGTCTTCCCCCCGGGTCCTATGATTACACCATGCCCCTACTACCCGGGGCTGGTCGAGGCTGACCTAGGCAAATGCAGTTAGCCGTGGGTGCCCAGCTGGAAAGTTTGATGGCTTTTCAAATCTGCAGAAGCCTATTGGTGAGATAGAGGACAAAAAAAAAAGTAAAGACGGTGCCCCAATTGGTGCAGTCCTCCACAGGAGGAGCCATCCCCATTGACAAGTATATTGTAAGAATTCTGTGTTTTTCCTGGGGTCCTGTATGGGGAAACTGCTTCAAGCTGACTTGTTTTTTGTGCAATCAAGAACTGAATTTCCTCCCGCCTGGTGGGAATATTACCCTTAACAGCATTAATAGTCTGTGAAATAATGCCTGCTGTAGCCAATTGTGGTTGAGCAGATTGAGCAGTCTTCTCAGTGTTTACTGTCATTGTTCGCATGACAAACTGTGTCAGACTTCATATATTCTGACAAGACTGTTATATAGTCTTCGTAATTGGGCTGCTGTCATGTTAGCTACGTTTGGGTGTGGTGTGTAAATGGCTAATACTGGCTATGTTGCTCCCTCATTGCAAGGGGACCTAGTCTAATTTCTTCAGTAGTGTGTTTTAGGGTGCCTTCAAACCAATTTTGATGTTCTTGGTAAGTTAATGGTATTTCTAAAGCATCATAAGCTGTATAGTTACTTGGAACGTCAGTTGCAGTGTAAGTGCGAAACAATCTTGATTGATCATTTGCTGCTGGTAATGTAACCCATGAATAGAATACCTCTATCCTAATTGCTTCGTGTGACTTAACCACAAAGGTAAAATTCCCACACACACATGCGAGATCATGTTGTAGCAGCTTCTGAGCATCTGCATGTCTGCAGTTCTCAGGTATGTTTCACTGCTGCCCGTTCAGCCATAAGAATGTGCTGTAAATTTAGAGAGGGTGCTCCTATGGGGAGGTCCTTTGAAAGGTTCAAGCTTGAACAACTTTTACCTACTCAGCTGAGGAGGATTTGTTTCCATTACACCAAGGACGTCTCCTGTTAAGAAGTGAGTACGGGTCTTTGAGTATACAAAAGAAAACTACTCCTACAATCCATTAAATAAGAGCCAAACCTAGAACATTGGGGCGGCATGTCATATGGCTTGTACTTCCTTAGTAAAACTGTGCATTTGTTGGACAACATAAACGTCAGGATTGTGCCAGACTGATTCAGTGCACACCCTCATGATGTGTTGGCCTATATCCCTTCTAGCTACCACAGTGCACCACCTGGGCCCTAACCCTGCAGGGTAACAAATGTGTGTGCAACCTTAAAGCATGCCAACTCTGATCCCCCAGGGAAATCATGGTATTAGATCTAGAACCCTCTTTGTTCAGACTTTTATGCATACCCAAAGAAATACACAAGAAGTGCTCAGCCAGGCGCTACTATGTCTATTGAAGAATTGTGATTCTGTATAAAATGTATGTGCTGACGATAATAAAATGAGATTAGCAGGAATAGGCATTACAAGAAAAGTGAAAAAGATGAACATCTCCAGAATTGTGCTAAGACAATGAATATATGTGGGCATATAAGTACTGTGTATAGTTTACTCCAACCTAGTACTTCCTAACCTAGTCTTGCCTAAGGTAGGTGATCTGACAAATCCCTGCCTTTCTTGGTTCCTCATATCGATAAGCAGGAATCAGCTGAGCTAGAATTCCATTGTGTAGTGACCTCTGCTGTGTCAGCTGAGTGCTCTCTCCCTTAAAACAAGGAAGTGGTTCGGTATATATAATAAACAGCTCCCAGGTGCCATGTTGCAACCCCAGTAAGGCTGCATTGTTTATTCTACTTGGATGGCATTGTCACCTACCAGACAATTAACATAAATGACATTGCTGCCTGCTTATCTCTGCCATGCTGAGGACAAGACTGGACCCATCTCACTTGAAACCAGAGTGACTCCAAGAGCTTGATGGCTAGGCCCTTGTTTTGAAGCCTCAGAGGCTATGAAATATTTCCTTCAACCCTGCAATAGCACCTTGACACTGCCAACTATGAGAGTCCTGACCTGCCAAGTGGTGCCATTCCAGTTCTGGGCCCTTGAGAAATGTGACTTCTTCTGCACAGATCTATCAAAATTGACACAGTGATTGACTTTAGGCCGATCACAACTGAAGCATTACCCTTTGACGCAGGAGCTGATCAATGCCATTGCTTCCGACAGACTGTGCAGTTTGATGATGATGCAGTGCCTGCAACATAAAGGGGTTCGTGGATGAAGTCTTCTTCCTCCTTCTTCTTCTGCGCGGATCGGAACCCACACATCCAGTCTTCGATGTCGATGCTTGCTCCATCCAAGGTGCTTTTTCAGTCAGACCTGCATAAATCCTGTGGCTTCGCCTGCCCAGCATCGTGGTTGGTCTGAACTTAAAATGTGCACCTGGGTTCAACACGACCCCAAGTAACCCCTAAGCGATGTTTGCTTCTAAGCACTACTTTTGAATTATTCCTTAAACTTCCATATGTCCATATCTACTTATTGGAGTTTTGTGGTTTTGGTCTTGTTTTACTCATAAAAATGTAATCTATTTTTCTAACCTTGTGTGGAGTTTTTGTTAGGTTTTCACTGGGTTACTGTGTGTTGCTACAAATAGGCCTGATTACTCTCTGTCAAGCTACCAGAGGGTGGAGCACAAGTTATCTTTAGTGCATATCTAGCTTACTCCTGAATAGGGTGGTGTTTCCTGCTTGTACATGGTGCATACTCTGACAATCAGAAACCCCTGTTCTAGCATGCCCCTTCCAGGAACACCTAATCCCTCTATTATGTGACTGTCTGAGAGGAATAAACAAAATCCATCAGCCAACTACACCCATTCATGTGACCAAGGAACAAGTTGTAAGCCTCCAAATAGTTTGGGCAACAAAATGCCAACTTTCCTAAACGTGAAAGAATGAGGCCTCATCAGATCCCCAACAGATGCATCTTGTTTGGGGATCTGACGAGGCCTCATTTCTTCCGCATTCAGCACATGCGCATAGACGGAGCGCATTCCAAGTTTGTACGCCTTTAACGCCGTTGAGCAGCAATTAAACATTGGACTAAAGAGTATGAGTGCATTTCACCATCTATTGTCTGTAACTTTCTAAAAGTGCCATTTTAAAAGTATTACTCAATTCAATTCAATATATTTATTAAGAATTTGGATCTCTAATGAGGTCCACTTAAAACGTGCATAAATAGACATTAAAAATACCAGCAATAATTACAAGACACTTCATTTAAACCATTATATCTACGTCACTACATTGATTTGTACAAGGTTTAGATCATCAAAAGACATCAAAGATTTCCAAAATCAACTCTGGGGGATCCTTTAGGCAGCAGTAGGGGCCCTCCAGTAGAGAAATACGAAAAAGGACACAGTATATAATTATAAAGCATGTGCAATTTGATAGAATAACATAAGGAAGCTCAATTTCATCTAGTGGCAAATTATTAAATAAAGTGCATCATATAGCAGCAACAACATACAGCAGTTGTAAAGTTACATCCTATACTGAGACTAAAAGGATCAAATCCTGTTAAATATAAGTACAATTTGGAAAAATTATCATATCATAGCAGCACCTATATATTTTATATTTATCTCAAAATCTGACTTTACCATTAAAGAGGATTTTAAATCACAATTGCTCAGACATCAAGTATGAAGTCCTTACCTGCTGCCAATCAAATGTTAATGCTTATTAAATGTAATAAGGCAACCCAATGTTATCCTATACAAGAGTAGGCTCACAGTATTGAAAAATAAATGTAGGAGATTTTTACTACCATGATATGTAATACTTAAACATACCTGTCCAACCTTTTTATAATGCACCACGCCCAATGGTCTAGGTAGGGCCTATCTTAGGGGTGACTTATCTATAATAAGAGGAGTTTAAAAGCTTGGCAAGAGGGTTATTTTGCCATCGAACTGGCAGTGTAAAACTGCATTCAGGCTGCAATGCCAGACATGGGACATGTTTTAAGGGACTACTTAAGTGGTTGGCACAATAAGTGCTGCAGGTCCACAAGTAGCATTTAATTAAGTTTGGAAAACTCCCACAGGAGCGCTAAAGCCCCGAAAGAAAATTGCCTGAGGAGCACGCATTGTATTTCTGCTTAATGTTTAGAAGATGTCCATTGGAAACCCTATATCTTTGGGGACAGATCTCAGCGGACGGTGATGGATATCCTGTCTGCTGAAAAATAAATCCCATAGGATATAATGAGATTTATATTTTGCTGGACAGGATATCTGTCACTATTGTGATGGAGTAACGAATCCACCGAGATCTAAAATCAGGCCCTATATATTAGTCCTGACCATGAAATGCAAAATGTTTGTACATGTTAATTTTTTAACAAATTAAGCAAACATTTTGTTGCATTTCTCAAATGAACAAACATATATACTGAAACACTAACTTGGAAATGTTGCCCTGAATGTCTGGTGGTTGAAAATAACAAACTTATGTATGTTTTACTAGGGAATGTAGTCTGTACCATCAATTGCATAATATAAGTTCTGTTCACTACATTGTGGTGGAAGCACTGATTATGGTGCACTGTTCATTTGATGATGTATATAGAAATTCAGGGCTATACAGTAATTAAAAAACCTATATTAAAAACCTATATATTTTCTAAATCTGTACAAGGAATGCAGTGATGTGTCAGACCTTCCTTATTCTGAGTGGCTGGCCTGGCAAATGTGCTGTGGTGACATTAATCAAATGTTTTGCAAATATTTCTCAAACATGGTAATTCCCTCCAGTCTTTCTAACACAGGAAAGAATTGTGGCTAAGGTTTGACCCATTGATGTATTTGTCTGGGTGTAATGTGCATCAGGGTACCAGACATGTATTTGGTTTTATGGTATGGGGCATTTGGAAAGTATGGAAAGCAAATGAAAGTGAAATGCAAGATTAAGGGCCAGATGTATGACCATTTTTAGTGGTCACAAACGGAAAATCGGGCATTTGTGACTGCTAAAAAGGGTTGTAGCATGTACAAACCCTATTTTGCGAGTCTGTAACCTATTACCAACTTGCAAATAGGGTTTGCAGGTGATTATTAGGAAAAGGCATGCCAAGGGCATCCCTTCTTAATTGCGAATCGCAGCTTGATGTACCATTGTTTCGCAACTTCAAATCAGGTGGCAAAACAATCTTCAGTTACCACCAATTTCAAACTGGTGGTAAGATAGTCGCAAATGGAAAGGAGTCCCAGGGGAACCTTCCCCTTTGTGTTTGGCAGCAAAAATAGTGGTCCTGCCCTTAAAAATTAAGAGAAAACTTTTCATTTTTTTCTTTGAAATGCATCCGTTTTCTTTTAAGGAAAACGGGCTGCATTTGAAAAAGCTTTGCTTTATTTCAAAAGCAAACACAGACATGGTGGTCTGACTGTCCCCAGCAGGCCACCATCCCTGTGATTGTAGCCCATTTCCAATGGGTCGCATATTGTGACCTGCCTCCCGAATATTGATGAGGCAGGTCATTTGGAATCCCATTAGAATTGCTAAATGGGTCTGAGACACATTAGTACATTCCATTTTGCAAGTCGCTAAAAATCTACATTTGCGACCCGCAAAAAGTAATGGTCGTACATCTGCCCCCAAGATACCTGTCTTTTGGTTTCAGGTATCACCCTAGGGCCATATGGAAAGCTATAACTACCATATATTTTCCTCATCTACACACCCTAAGGTTTCTATTGCTAGGTGACAGACCTCATTCACCCCGATTCTCTTTCCTCGGAGAACGTGCTGAACATGCAGTATTTGTCATATTTTTGGCAATTTTTCCATGACATGCCAATTCCATGCTGTCTCTCTCACACAGGACACACATCTCTAAAAAGGCTTGATATACACCTGTGTTTCCCTTGGTCTACTGAGCATGGTTTACCCGTCAAATGTGGTCATGTATGAGTGTGGCGTGCCCACAAGTCATAAATTGGGTGAAGTGCATTCAGGAAAATTGCAAAGCAACTTAAAGTAAAATTCCAGCTTAGTAAACCTGTCTTTCCCTAAACTGGAAGCCAAACCTGTCTTCTGGCCCATAGAAATACATATCACAACCCTTATTCCAAATACCCAAGCTTCCGACATCCCTTTAAAAAAAACAACTAACTCTAAGCTTCTTCTTTATAGCTTTCCATAGTCCTTTTCTGGGGCCTTTCATGTCTTGGGCAATAGGCACACACATTATTTTTGGAGTCCTAATTTATTTTTCAGGACCACAATGGTAATGTAGCATTGAAGGCCATTTGCTACTATCTATTGAATGTGTCTATATTTTTGGCTTCCTCTTGTAAGACAGACAAAGTGCATTTTTTAAAACTGACTGCTTTTATGTTATCCAGAATTCACAGTGGCACTCCAAAACTCAGAATCTTAAGTAAACTATTAAAAATGCATAGCTTCCCTTAACTTTCTCTTTATCCCAATTTCAAATCATGAAATTATTAATTAGCATGAGAGGATTGTTAGACATTCAAAAAATATTGTAAACCACAGCTCTCTTGCTGCCTCTGGGTACCGTGGGCTTTTGTATAAACTACAAATACAGTATATGTCTGTAACAGTGAAAGTGTTACTGATGTAATAGTATTAGCAATGTGAATCTGCCTTCTGTGAAAACAATTACAGGTGAAGACGAAGGGCCTAATTACGTGTTTGGAGGTGTAAGAGCAGGCTGCCACGCTGGTGCCCCACTCCCACACCACCAAACTCGAACGCCGGCCGCCGGCTAGATTTGGTAGTTTTCTCCTGGTCTGGCGGGCGGTCCTTTGCGGTCCCTCTGCACTGCCTATTGGAAAGGCTCCACAATGGGAGCATCAAAGCCTGTTCCTGCATGGTATGGACTGTGAAATCCATGCTGTGCAGGAACAGAGGTGCCTGCACAAGGGAGGGCACACCATGTGCCTCCTGCATGCATCTCCAGACCTTGAGGCAACAGCGGGCCCTGTAGGGTCCCATTTGCTTCCTCAGTGCCACACTTTTAATGGCGGACTCACCGCCATAAAAAGGGTGGTTGCGAGGACTCTCATAATATGCTTGGTGGCGCCACAGCAGCACCATCAGCATATTGCAGGGCTCAGACTGCTGCAACACCACCGAGGGATCACAGATCCCAAGCGGTTGCAGCGGTCCTTTGGTGATCCGACCACCACGCTCGCAATCCGGCGGTTGAGACTGTCGGTGCGGCGGTGCCCGCACTCACCACCGTGGCTCGCCGCAGTCATAATCAGGCCCGAAGACTTTGTGACCAATTTCCCTTTAATTCCTGCATGTATTCACTATCTTTTGGGTTCACAAATTACATTATTTAGAAATTCTTCTGTAAAGTGCACAATTGGCCCCTTGTTGAATTAAGAATAATATCTACTTTTCATCCATCTGTAGCTTTATAAGATCTCCCATGAATTTAATGCATGTTTCTTTCCACAGATTCTGAGTCTGCATACAGCTTAAAAATGGGAATTGACTGTTTCCTCAGGCTGGAAAAAACCCAAACACCATCCTCCTCCCTACTGGGAAAGAGGGAGAACATACTGATCCTACCTTCTAATGTGTGAGGCGAAATTACCTGTCTGTGCCCCAGCAAGGAGCCATATGTTTGGATTTTCGCTAAGTCCTTGGCCTAGGAAAATATGTGAGAGGAAGGAATCACCAAGTTGTATTTATATCACCTTCTTTGCCTATCTGTGCAGAGATTTGTGACAAGGATGCAATTTAGCCTGCTCTTCAAACAAACTGTTCTTATTCTCTGAGGCCACTGGCATCTAATGACATGTCCCACTCCTTGAAGCAGCCTTTGGTTCATATTGTGCGGTTTAGAAACGTTATAGGCATGATTGTCTTAAGACTGAATGCAAATATCTTGCACAATGCAACATGCTTTGTTGCCTACAATGAAATAAAAAAAGAAATCACAGTCATAGATTTTGAGAACACACCATCTTAAAGCATGTGATATGTACATTTTAGTACAGCACTCTAGCCTGCTGCCTTGGGTGTCATTAAAGGCACTTTCTTTAAGTTAATCTTCCACAGTTGCAGGTGAGGGGCTTTATGAACTGGTGATACACTCAGACAGAATATCTGTGATGCTATTGTAATTGTAATTGCATTTATATAGCGCTTACCACCCCTGACGAGGCCTCAAAGCACTTTTTCGAATGGGAAGGTTGTCGGTGGTGGTGTGCTCCGATGTGGCGGATGGGCGGGCCTAGGTGCGGGCTTACATCTGACATGGGGGGTAGTTGGATTGGCGACTAGTTGCAGTACACACGAGACACGTCTCTTCCTTTCCACATCTGGGTCATCCCTTGTACTAACTGACAGTGATACAGTCATCTTCGCCCCAGCCCTCATGTCCCCCCCTCGCCCCCCAATATGCATGCTCACCTGCGAGGCTACGCTGCACAGGCAGCCCCAAGCTCGCACCAGAGGGCAAGGAGTGTATGTGTGGGTCCAGTTGCACGAGTGGGCTGTCTCAGGTATGATGTGTGGCGGACGCCGTCCACCTGCGTGGTGCCCCAAATGGAGACCCGGCCTGCATGGACTATGCATCACAGTCTTCGCCTTCCGGATCCGCCACCTGCGACACCCAGTGGCTGTGGCTG